>JAATLQ010022511.1:0-23651 GCA_013421005.1 Heliconius erato x Heliconius himera
AGAACAATATTTTTGCTAAACATTATTTTTATGTATCTCATAAGGTTGAGTCAGCGCACGCCATGTATACGTTAAGCAAGCTAGTTTTGGGTGACGTTTTCTTATAACTACAAACTTTGCAAACCGTTGCTTAGCAACGGTCGGTTGTTATTAAGATGGCAGAATAAATTGCCTGTCAAACTAAAAAGTATTTTAATATTTTAGTATATATCGACAATATTACAAATATGAGAAAAAAAGTAGCCTATGTTCATCCGAAGACCCTCAAGTATCTCTATATGAGTATTTTATCACAATTGAATTAGCGGTTTGGCCCTGATTGCGTAAAAGACAGACAGACAGACAGACAGACAGACAGACAGACAGACAGAGTTACTTTCGAATTTATAATATAGGTATGGATATATATATATATATATATATATATATATATATATATTTCAATTTGTTTTCTTTAAAACTGCTTCACTTTTTTTCTTTAATAGCAGAGTGACAGAGAAAATCTAGTGTCAAGACACTCTGTATCCTAATTTCCACCAGAATTCGAGACATAGCGAGTAGAATGGTGGAATTCTACGCGCACAGTTTTAAAAATATTTCTGCTTCGATATTTATGTCTAGCAAAATGTAAGTGGTAAACTGCGTGGTGATGGTATTGTTGTAGTTGATGGTGATGAAAGTGGTGAACGGAGGGACTCAACACTAATCAATCTCTATAAAAAAAATATTGAGATGTGAGTAAATCTAAAAAACACTATTCATAACTATAATTTGAAATTACATACGACGATGTAATAATCAAAATACATCAAAAGGCAACTACCGGAACGCTATTTTGGGTTTATTTATAGACAACTACAATCTTTATCCAATATATTAAAAATAGAGGCCAGTGAGCAGGGGCACAAAGTGTAACTGTAAAATCGACCTCCTCCTCATGTGCCTCGAGAATTCGGCGGAAAGTGAGGAACGCAGTGTCTTAACACTGGGTTCCCTCTGCCTATCCTGCTGTGTGCGGGATACAGCGTGAAGCTGATTTGTTTTATTTGTATTAAAAAAATATTCCCTCTAGAAGATCGCGGAGTTAAGTTGCGCCACTTATCACGCAATGTCTCGAAAATAAGTGTGTGTACAAAGTGTATTAAAAAAAATAGAAGAATAGAATTATATATACATATAATATATAATATATTGCGTATGTGAAGGGTGAAATTAAAAAAAATATATATTCCCCAAACAAAAATAAAACAAGTCAACTTAAATCATTGAAAAAATACTTTAACATTATTAAAAATACCTTTAAAATACACTCCACTTTTTCCATGTCCATATAAAAAAACAAATACTATAAACGCTTGCTGGATTTCAAATACTCCGATTCAAACTGAGAGCAGTCAAGAATCCGAATTGGTTTTTTGTGAATTATTTATGCGTTGCTTTTCAAGTCACGCCATGGTGAATAAAGACTGAAGGTGCTTTTTCAATATTTATTTTACAATATACATTTTTTTATATGTGTATGATAGATTATTCTTATTATACTCGTATAAGGGGTTCTAGCCCGTAATTTTATTTTCTTCGCCCTTTTTCATTCATCAGAGGAGGAATATGGCGGTAAGTTCGAGACATTGCATTTTGAGTGACGGCTCAACGGAGTTTTGTCGTTCAGCGCGGGTAACTAAGGCTTTTTTGACTTCACAGTGTATTTCGCATATAGAAGGGTAAATAAATAAAACCTCGGAACATAGTATTAACACTCCATTCCCGTTAAGACACTTCCGTCTCCTACTCGACTGCAAATAAAAAAAAATATTTTTCCATCGCTTTTCCAAATACAAATTGAAACCACAATTGCTGCGTTTAATTTTAATCCATATAAACAAGCGACAACTCTTAGATTTTTTTTCCGCATCTATCTTTAATTTTCATATTATATTGGCTAACACGACAAAGAGTGGCGTTCAGTTCCGCCGCTCAACACGAAATATCTCTTAAAATAGGTAGTGCTTGGAGAACGGAGTCTCCCACCGTTTGCTCCTCTACATCCTGCTATATGCCGAATACAGCATAAATACAAGAAAAGTACAATTATATATCCAATATGTATACAAGAGAACTGCTGATACATACATCACATGCGAATCACAAAAGCTTCCTCTTGTATCGCATTCACAGTAATATGAAGCCAAAGTAAATATTTAACGCGTTGCTGGAACGCGCCAGTAAGATTACGGTGATTGAATTATGATGAAATATAAACAGTAATAATAACTGTTGTTATTGTAGGTTTGTTGTATCTAGGAAGTATGTTGCGGCCAGTCGTGGTGCAGGCGCACAGTGTGACTGTAAGCGAGACAGATTGTCGGTTCGATTCCCACCTAGGGAAATAAAATATTTAATATTTCCATTTTCTTCGATTTAGTGCGAGGCAAAAGCGGGATTGAGTTTCACCTTTTAACACGCAATGCCTCCAGAATTCAACAGCAAATGGAAAACGGAGTGTCTAAACTCTAGGTTCCCCTTTGCCTACCCTGCTGAATGCGGGTTACAGCATGATGCTAAAAAACATAAATATGCTTAGTAAAGACGGAATCCATAAATTTGATGTGGAAAAGTGTATAGCTTACGGTAACAGAGTTAACGGTACCTTAGCTGCAGTACGACGTAACCGCAGCCTAGCTATACGTTTGGTGGTACACAATGCGGTACTGGTACGAAACCGAAATATGAAAGCGAATAAAGGATGACTACTGTAGAAATCCAATGTTTTCGTAAGATATATAAAGACAACTTAGAGAGAATGAGCGACGAGTGATTTTTTGTCATAAAGCAAGAATAAGTGGTAGGTGAGTTAAGGAAAGGCCTGGATTGTTAGTCAAGAACATACTGATACTGAACCCTCAAGGACAAGTAGAAATAAGTTGATGATAGTGGATAGAGGCGAGAGAAAGAGACTACCACTATGTAACACGAAATGTTTCGAAAATCGGGGAAAAAGTGATGAGCGGAATGTCTCAACACTAGTTTTTCTATGCCTACTCTATTTTGTGCAGAATAATATATAAAAAAAATCTACAAATGACAACCTGCTGGATGTCGTGTTATATGGTCACCTTATTACTGTTTTACAAATTGTAAATGTTTCCGATTTATTACATTTTCATTAAAATTTTACTTTAAAATTTCCACAATCTAGAATCTAAGTTTCAAGTTGCCACCATTTGCACTGTACTGTAGTTAAACGGATATAGGAGTTGGCTGAACATCCGGTTTCTCAATATTGACTCAATTTATATGAACAGTAATACAATTCATATATGTTATAGTTCCTAATGGCTTTTGTGAGTGATATTGAACTTTTAGTTTGTTGAATAATTTCTATATTAAGAGTATTTGAGTTTTGGGTCCATATTTTGTTTAGGGTAATATATATAATATATACGGGATACAGCGTGAAATTAAAAAAAAAATTTGTAATAAAAGCCGTTTATTATGTTATTATAAGAAAGAAGGGACAGAATTTGTTTAAAATTTCAAATACAATGTAAGTAGCTGATAGAAAACATCTGCAAAATTGGCAGAATGCCTCATCATGTATTATAAACGAGTTGGCTATGGATTTTAGTCATTTTGGCAACGTTACTTACGATTTTGTTAGCACTTGTTATCGGAAATATACAAACTATATTAACCTTAATGTCTTTAAACACTAAATCAAAATGTAAAATATCTATATAAAAAATTATTTCACTTCTGAGTGACTGATAGACAATGCACAGACGAAACTATGGGACTTTGAAATTTGAAATTTTGGGGTAGACACGATAATTTTTTAATCCAAATTCAGCTTGGTGGTGAAAATGCACAATGTGTTTATTAGTTGAACATGCTGGTGGCTGGTTGGTCGTAGGTTCTGTTTCCTTACATTTTCAACAAAATAACAGAAACTAAGTTTGTAGGAAATGTCAAAAAGCTACGAATAAATAGTTAACTGACCTTTGCAGAAGGTGAACTCGAGGGTTCGTCAAACAGGGCCCAAATTTTGGGCTTGACCCGTTGCCACACGCCCAGCTCCCCAGCGAGGTAAGCTTCTTCATAGCCGAAGAGCCTAGCAATTTCTTCCTCCGACGGTTTCTCACTATCGATATCCAATTTGTCCAAAATTGCCAGGGTGTTCTGTGGAGATACATTTTTAATAATTCATTATCTTTTAAGATTTATTAAATACGTTAATTGATTTTAGGAAATTAAATTAAAGCAAAATTGTATAAGTACTAAAGTTTAATATTTAAATTTAGATTTTTTTTTGTAGTTTTTTTTTTTGATTATTTTAATATAATGGATAAGGCATATAATCACAGCAGTGGCTTTGATTATAGTCAGGCTCTATACGACGCTATATACAATTCTATGCACGTATGCTATGTGATTATAGATTCAATTCCCAATCAAAGGAATGAATTTTGCACTAATTCGCACTGGTATCCAGAAAAAACGTGGCGTTGAGTTCCACAACCTAACACACAATGTCTTGATATTTGGGCCAATAATAGAGAACGAACTATATTAATACTAGAACATGCCTATCCTGCTAAAAGTGGGATACAGTGGAAATTCTATTTATAGCTTAACGCATCTTCAAAAAACAATATAGTTTTATATGAAACTGCACTCTCAAATAATCTTTATGAATATTAGTATATTTTGATTACTCATCAGAAATCCATCTTCGGCGAAAAGAGGCTCATGAAATGTTCTTAAAGAAAACAGACCGTCTTAACACTACGGTCCTGAGTTCCTTCTGACGACCCATATACAGGAAACTAAAAAAAACGTTTATTCTGCATCAAGGTCAATCAGTGCAAAAACCATTCGAGCAAAGACGTAAAACACAACTAGTATTATCCGATTCAGTTAACGTAAAGCAAAACGACTCGAAACTCACCAACTTCATTACCGTCACACGATTGCCTATTGAGCGAAACATTTTAAATTCTAATATTGAAATGGAAATAGAAAATATGCATTTTGATGTTAGCTGCTGGGAAAAATGAGCGGCGTTGCATCAACATAATATGTATGGTTTATGTATGTAAATATATAGTGATTATAATTTTTATTTGTTTTAATACTAGGTAGGGGAACCTGGGGTTCCCTCTGCCTACCCTGTTATATGCGGAATAATGTAATAATAATAACATAAATAAGTTTTAACAAGAGTATAAGAATTTCAACGTAGCTTCATGAGAACATATGGCTTACTGGTCAGAGCGGTTGAGAGGAGCTTGGACGGTTTCGAAAAGATACAGGTTCAAATTCCGTTACGTTTAAAGGATCGCGTGCACGAAAGATTCGGTATCATTATTTATACAAACTTTATAAAATATTTATATAAATATTTGTTTTATATATTTTTTTATTCGTTGTTACAGCGGCAAGAGATATACATATAAAACCTGTGAAAATTTCAACTGTCTAACTATCACGGCTCATGAGGTGGCAGACGGACAGACAGAGAGTCAGACAGACGGCGAAATCTTAGTATTAAGTTGCCGTGTTACGCTTTTGTTATGCAACCCTAAAAAAACAATTTAATTTCTAATTTTCATAATACCTAAATAAAAATTTATATAGTACTTTTTTAACTTAAAAAAGAAATTTCTAAACTTTAGTAATCACCTCATCAAAAATCGCTTACACCTCTTAAACTTCGTGAGAGATACTTCAAAATTCTGTACTTAGAAATGTTTATTTTAAAAAGCTTCAGTAATTGGTAATGGTAACGTTTTTACCTTTTAGAAATAAAAGAAATAAAGAACAATAAAAACTTATATTTTTAGCTACACGACGTATCCTGCATATAATAAACTCTACTATAATAAGGTAACCTAGTGTTAAGTAACACCGTCTCTGCTGGGCCAATTTTCGAGGAACTGCGTGTTAAGTGAAAGTTCAACTGCGTGTTAAGTGAAAGTCAACCACGCTTTGAATAACCACAAAAGCGACGAAATAAATCGATGAATTCATTATTCTCAATAGGATTTGAACCTATAACCATCGCGCTTTTAGTCGGGCGCTCTGCCCTAACAAAACGTTACTTTTGAAATTTAAATATAAAAAAACAATTACTGGAATTCAATATGAGGCCAGTCGTGGCGCAGCGGCACAAAGTGTGACTGTAAAACCGACTGGTTGTGGGTTCGATCCCCACTCGAGGAGATGAAATATTTACTCAAATTTATATTTCCATTTCTTCGCTCTGGTGTCGAGGCTAAGCGCGGCGTTGAGTTCTGCCACTTAACACGCAATGCGTCCAGAATTCGTGCGGTGTGCGGGATACAGCGTGAAGCTGAATTAAATTGAATTGAATTAAATTGTCATTATTATCAATTATTTCATATGCAAATCTACATAATAACAGTTACATGTTATCTGTTATTTCATATAGAATAGCTGTCTGTTTGTCTGTCACTTTAGTGTCTATTAAAATTCTATTAGATTTTCATATCCATCTTAATGTAGTGAATTTATTACGGAATTTCCAGTCAGCGTCCAGAAGGGTTGAATTTAGTTTAGAGCTTAAAATACATATAACTGACAACGTACAGACGTACGTCAGAATTTTAGCATGTTAGAAAAATAAAGAGGGGAGTAAGGAGGGGCTAAGAATGTTAGGAAGTAGGGGGGATCATTAAAGGAGGATTTCTCAAAATTCCAACGAAAACAGTAAGGAATGGGATGTTACACTTTAATTCTTTTAATCTATAGAAACAAATTTGCGAGCGTCGACCAGTGTAACTTTTATTTTTATTTTTTTCTCATGTTCACGCTGTATCCCGCGTATAGCAGAGTAGAGACTTCGTTACCATTTTACGCTGAATTTTCAGATGAATATCGTGTTGGCGGAACTCAACGCCAGGCTTTTTTTGCCTTGATGACAGAGCAAAGAATTAAAATATATATAAATTCATTCCTCCAAATGGAGGCCGCGTTACACACTTGTGCCCCTAACCCACGACTGACCTCAAGTGTAACTCGATAATAAATATTAATAAAAATATGTATATATATTTAAAAAATATATATTTATTTAAAAAAAACACAAAAAACTACCCAGCCGTAACACATCCAACCAATATTGGTATTCCCCTTTCAATTTGACGACAGCATAGACTATAAATAAAGTTACGATTTTGCGCAATAAGCCTCCATTTTATATAAAGATGTCAGCTAATATAATTTTATCTGCAGAACTGGACTTACTTTAGAGTAGAAATGTGATTTGTAAAATATACTGCTATTTTGAAATAGTGTAAAGATAAAAAAAAAACGCTTATATTTATATTCCTTTTCTTTTTCTACTTATTAATACTATGAATTTCCAAGTTTATAAGGATGGATGTTTGTTCCACTTTCACGGAAAAACTAAAGATCTGATTTAGATGAAACTATTCAGTGGTGTAGCGTATTATTTAAAATGGATGCAAAATGCCGAAAAAACATTTTTAACAATATATTTTTTTGATCTTGTCTTTCAAAGTTATTTATTATTTACATATTAAGAAAACGTATAAAAATTTGAACGTAGCGGGATTTGAGCCCGCTACGTTTGTCTTGTAAGCCATCTAAGCGATCTGACCAACTAAGCCATACGTTCTCATTGAGCTAAGTCGAAATTCTTATACGCTTGTTACAACTTATGTAAGTTGTTAGCATCTCTGTAGGGAAATTTTCACAAATTTCCGTTACCCTAAGTTCTCTGAATTATCATTTGACATTAGATTCCCTCTACCTACCGTGCTGTATGTGAGACACAGCGTGAAGATTAGAAAAAAAAAACAGTTTTTTGCTATAGACGCCGTAACCTATAAGTAAATGCCAGCCAAGGCAAAAATATTCTTAATAGATTACTACTAAATACATTGAACAAAAGCTAGGTAATAACATTTATTTAAATATAATAATTAATTTAAATATAACATTAATTTATAATAAATTTAATATATGAGCGTTTAAAAATACTAGATTGGCAGCGACTCCAAAAGTAACTGGTTTTTAATAAATAGGATAGGACATTTCGTTATTTGTTAAGTGTAAAATATTGTTTTCTATTTTTTGTCTTTGTTTAAGTTTCTGCGTATATTTAGGTATACTGTTTAAGTAGGTTTTTGGATTTTGTTATACGAATCAATATAGAGCAAATATTAAAAAAAAATCTGTGAGAAATCTGTATAAAATTTGAAATAAATAATAAATCATTTTAACATTATTTAGAGTGTTATTCCACACTAAGTAAACGTATTGAACGAAATGCCGCTCCCCCACTTTCCGCCCTATTTTCAAAATATTGTATTGAGTGGTGTAACTCAACACCGAGTTTTGTCGTACAGCGAAAAAAATGGGAAAGGGATTGTCTGAACACTACATTCCTTCTGCCTAACCCGCTATATACGGGATAGAGCGGGAAGCTTTTATATCGAAAAGAGCTCATCTATAAAATTGATTATGCGGCACTTTGGTTACGAGTCCAGTCTAAACAGGGCTTTGTGAGATTTGAATATCATTACCAATTTTATTGAATTTGGTTTTAAATAAATTGAATTGGTTTACACTGGATAAGCATTTCGGTTTAGTTGGTTATGCGGCGTTCTAGCATACTACTGTTAGCCCGCAGTTTGTTTATCGATATAATAATTTCTTTAAAACGTTTCACGCTCTATCCCGCATATAACACGCTTTTGTTAGGTGCAGCTCTAACATGAAACTTAGTAGTTATAGCGTAGCTTAAGTAAAGATAAAAGAATATGGTATCATCGAGCTGATTTGATGATGGAGTCAGAACCTAGAGAATCTATTTAGAGGTTGGTTACAAGTAAGCCACTTGACTTTAGACTCAGGCAGCACATTCTACAGCACTTATAGCGTGAAAGAAAATGCGTGTTTCCTATTTAAAAAATCAGCTTTACGCTGTATCCCGCACACGGCAGGGTAGGCAGAGGGAACCCTAGTGTTAAGATACTCTGTACGTCACTTTCCGCCGAATTTTGGAGGTTTTGTGTGTTGAATGAATTATTTTCATTTTCTCGCTCTGATAATAAGATAAATGATGACGTTAAGTTCCGCCACTTAATACGCGATGTCTCGTACATTGGACAGTGCTTGGAATAAATCCTTTCTTCTTACCTTTTGTATGTCTTAACACTAGATTACTTCTGTTAGCTTCACACTGTATCCCGCATAAAGCAGGGTTAAGTTGAGGGGTCATAAGTTGCAGTGGCGATCGAACCCATAACCTTCGCGTTATAGTCACAGTGTCTGTCTGTAGATACCTTGTTATATGCGGGATACTATTCAAAAACTTCACATTAGTCAAGCCCTCCCTATTCCACTCCAACCAATTACCATAATTCACTCTAAATGTTCGCAATTTCACTTAAAATAGAGGAAATGGCAGTATGCAAGAGTATAAGAGACCGCCGTAATGCTGTGGTTGTACCACACGTGTGTGATAGTAAACGCGACGGTTGTGGGTTCAATTCCCACTCGAGGGGAAATATTTAATATATTTAAATTTCTATGTATGTAGATACTAGTAATAGGCGAAGCATAGTATTCAGTTCTGCCACCTAACACGCAATGATTTGAAAATTTGGTGAAAATAGGGAAATTTAACAAGAGGTTACTCGTGTCTTCTCTGCTGCATCCCGCATATAGATGCGGGATACAGCGTGAAGCTACAAAAATATAATATGAGTATAATAGAATTTAAGAAACGATTCACAATCGCTTAATGCGTTTAATATTTTTCTGAGACCCCGACATTTTATGACCAGCACGTGATGTGCCATTTTTAACAGACAAAAAAAACACGAAGAAGTTTTTCTTTGTCGTATATTTTTTTCAGCTTATACAGCCTTAAGCTGAAAAAGAATATACGCTCCTATGTAGCAGTGTAGGCAGAGGGAGCTTAGTGTCTAGACCAGGGGTTCCCAACCTTTTGTTGATCAAGGACCACTTTTTTATCATTCTTGATAGCAGGGACCATTATGTAGGTATAATAAAAATTAACTATTTTAAAGTTTCTGTGTATTACGAGTAACTTCTATAATTCAGTGTCACAATCGTGTGACTACGCGACGGGTGTGGATTTTTTTCAGCTTCACGCTATGTCCCACACACAGCAGGGTAGGCAGAAGGCTGTGGGTTCGATTCGCAATATATCGTTCGCGGACCATATTAAGGCCTCTGCGGACCACTGGTGGTCCGCGGACCACTGGTTGGGAACCACTGGTCTAGACACTCCACTCATCAATTTGTTGATTTCTGAAAACATTCGTGTTGAATGGCAAAACTCAACGCCGCGCTCTGGCGACAACAGATCGACGCGACGGTTGTGATTTCGTTTTCCAATCTCCTGAGTAGAAAGAAATATTTAATATTTTCCTCGCTCTGATAACGAGGTAAATTGTACTGTTGAGTTCCGCCACACTCACACACTACACCCCAGGTATTCGGTAGAAAGTAGGGAACGAATGTATCTATTAAGACATTAATTGAACGGAGTGTCTTAACACTAGGTTCTCGGGATACATATGCTTGCCCTGCTATGTGCGGAATGCAGCGCGAAGTTAAAATATATATATATATATATTCTTCTGAAGGAGACAAAACCTTCAACCTTCCGCGCTGGTGATAAAATAAGATTGTAATTGTATCCTAGCCTCAAAATTAGGAAATACTAGTAATTTACTCGATTACAAAACCAAAACGTAAAGTAAACTTTTTAAGATTAAGTAAGCAGAGTTTGAACTCATGACCTTCTATTGTAATTTTTGAAGTAACTTTATCTATTCTAATATTATAAAGCTGTAGAATTTGTTTGGCTTCACGCGTTTATCACAGAAATTGTCGGTTCGTGCATTTAAATCAATGATAGAACGAATATTAAATTTCTATGGTTTGAATTTAGTACAATTAAATAGAATTATGGAAATTTAACTTAGTAAATTTATATATTAAAATGAAATGAAAGTCGTGGCGCAGTGACTGTAAAACCGACGGGTTCGATCCCCATTCGAGGAGATGAAATATTTACTTAAATTTATATTTCCATTTCTTCGCTCTGGTGTCGAGGCAAAGCGCGACGTTGAGTTCTACCACTCAACACGCAATACCTCCAGAAATCGGCAGAAAGTGGGGAACGGAGTGTCTTAACATTAGGTTCCCTCTGCCTACCCTGCTGTGTGCGGGATACACCGTGAAGCTGATTTAAATGAAAGTTTATAAAAAATAATATATATGTCAAAGGTACAAACATGTGACTGTACACAACAGGTTGTGGATTCAATTCCTACTCGTATATAGATAAATTACCATAGAGATACATATAAATATAGTATCTTATTTTATTGGGTGATTGACAGACAACGCACAGACTAAATTAAGTGGATTCGAACGCTGAAACTTTGCAAAGTAGTCCTAGGGGACCATACATAGCATTTGTGTGTAGCATTGAGAGAGGCTTGTACGTTTTTTAGGGTTCCGTACATTTTAAGGAAAAAGAAACCCTTATAGGATAATTTATTGCGAAAGAACCCTTATAAGATAATTTATTTTATAGTCGGTCTGTCTGTCTGTCGTCAAGAGCCTTTATCTCAGGAACTAAGTACTATAGTCTAGATAAACAAAATAGATATACATCAATAAACATACCTTCAAAGACTTCAAACCTTCTGACGCATTTGGTTGGGTAGTAATATATAGTTTAATAATATTTTCTCAAACAAACGCACACGATATGAATGATAAAACCTTCTCTCATACCAAGACAGTGCTATTAAAGCTTACACTTCCAAATTGTATATCCATCTTACTCAAGATACTTTATCGTGTCAACTTGATACATTTTATTTTATACGATTTAAATTTAAAAATATTTTACTGTGTTTTGGTTTTGTAATTTTTTCATATTTTTTACGTATGTAGCTAGTGAGGCTAGTCGTGGCGCTGGGGCACAAAGTGTTAAATCGACTGGTAGTGGGTTCGATCCCCACTCGAGGAAATGAAATATTTATTTAAATTTATATTTCTATTTCTTCGCGCTGGTGTCGTCGCAAAGCGCGGCGTTGAGATTGGCAGAATTCGGCAGAAAGTGAAGAACAGAGTGCCTTAACACTAGGTTCCCTCTGCCTACCCTGCTGTGTGCAGGATACAGCATGAAGCTGATATATAGCTGGTTATTCAAACCTAGTGTCAAGACACTCTGCCCTAAAACACTACAATAACTACCACTAACTAAACCTAAAAGTTACCTTGATATATACCCGGCGGTACCATAAATATGTACCCTCGATGAGAATAGAATTCACTACCCCTAAATCAATATAACTAACTTACTAAATAACTATTTTAACTATATGTTTTCCTTAGTAACCATAACTCATAACAACGGACAAGAAAATGCTTTTATTCAATTAGACTTCCCCTCTATGTTTGATTGTGGTAAGCCCAACAAAAGTTTATTTACAAAAACTGACCCATTTTTTTCTGATTCTATAGCTTTCTTGTTTTCTTTCACATTTCTGTAATGTTTTTGTATTGCTAAAATTGTTTTCAATGATAAATATATATTTTCATAATTTGTTTTTCTTATCAAAATGAAACTCATTACGGCAACATTCTTTATTTAAAAAATAATGGTTTTACGCTGTATCCCGCATACAGCAGGGTAGACAGACAGAATCTAGTGTTAAGACACTCCATTCCTCACTTTTGACAGAATTTTGGGGACATTGCGTATTGAGTGGCGGAACTTTACGCCGCCTCGACACCAGAGCCTCGCCTCTTATTTTATTATATCGGAAAAATTAAAATATTTAAAATCCCTGAGTGGGTATTAAAGTTATTATCATCTCGCATACAGTTCCCAATTGCACCACAAGGCTCTAAAGCCTAAAATATAGAAACCCATCTATTATTTACTTATGTATACTATACGTAGCAGCTTAGGCAGTATAAATTTAATATTAAGACACTACGTTCCCATTAAGATATTTCCGTTTCCCACTTTACTCCGAATTCTCGAGGCATTGTGTATAGAGAGTGGTAAAACTAAGCGCCGCGCTTTGCCTTGTTACCAGAGCGAGGAAAATAAAATATTTAATTCCCCTAGTGGAACATCGAACCCACAAAAGGTACGTTTACAGTCCTTTATGCTACAACGGCCAACGTAGGAAGACAGTTAAAAAACTTAAAATCACGGAAATAACCACGGCATAGCTCAAACGCTGTCACTAGAATACTTACCACATTCGAAAAAAAATTTGAAATTCTAAATAATATTTCAAATAAACATTTATAATCGCTAATATAAACAATATTGTGATATCTTTCTTTAAATACATCTCCAAAATAATTTTAAATTAATAGAAACTTAGCTAATTCATTGAAGAGTGTCAACAAACTCCACCCCTTTGATTGTTGAAGCATAAAATCATTTTATGGACTCGTAAAGCTCCGTTGGCCAGTTTCGTGGTGTGGTCAAGTTACAAGAGGTGGTCGTGGTGTGGGACCACGTTTGACTTTAAAAGCGGTGGTCGTGGCTTCGATACCTACTTGGGGTACCTGGATAAACACTCTGGAACTTCTTAGCTTATGAGATCTAGTTTAAGTTGTTTTTTTTTGTTAAAAATTGTAACTATTTTAGCTTCACATTATATTCCTCAAGTAGCAGGCACGTAGCAGGTAGATGGAACCTAAGTGCCTAGTGGTAAGACACTCCGTTCTCATGAAGACACTACCGTTTCCCGATTTCCAAATTCTGAAGGCATTGCGTATTGAGTGGCGGAACTCAATGGCATGTTTTGCTTTAATCAATTAAATAATAAAATATTAAATATTTCAATGAAATTAAATTTAATGGAGATTTGAGGGTTATTCAACTGCCAACGACGATTATATAACGTAATCCGTGCATTTATATATTAATGCATTTTTTCTAAATAGATAAAAAAGCAAAAAGTCATAAAATACCCTGTAACTTACACCACACTACAGCCTAAAGCAACAGATGGCATGACAAGTTTGGCTTATATGGTAATAAACTATTTGGAGCTGGCGACGGCTAATTTATTTTGATAAGGAAAAACCGGCGTTAAGTTCCGCTACGAAACACGTAATATTTTGAAGTACAGGAGAGAACCAAATGTCTTAAGCATCTATTCTTTCAGCATATCTTTTTAAGATGAGACAAAATAATTACCACTCGGAAGTTTCTCTAGTACAATATACAAGAAGTACGTGATCGCGCCTCGCTGCGTTAATTTTTTTTTTATATATTTTCCAAAAAGCTAAGAAGTAGAAGTATCAGTTGTTTTTTTATCTTTTTATAGTAATAGTCGACTGGAAAAGATCACTTAAGGTGATAAGGCCGCCCTAACACCAATGCTTTTCTTTCTTTTTTATCCTGCATGTAGCAGGATAGACAGATGGATCCTAGTGTTAAGACACTCCATTCCCCATTTTCCGCCGAATCTCAACCCCGCGCTTAACCTCGACACCAGAGCGAAGAAATGGAAATATAAATTTAAGTAAATATTTCTTCTCCTCGAGTGGGAATCGAACCCACAACCAGTCGGTTTGCAGTCATACCTCCTGCCGCTGCGCCACGGCCGGCCTCAAGATATTAATAAATATTAATTAATTCGAACAATCAAGTGAGAATCGAACCCACGAGTATTTCTCAAGTATTCCTTACTGGTTACATTTCGTCTGTTCAATCCGGAGAAACATGTACATAATGAATAATAACAAGACAATGTATAAACATCACGTAGCGACGACGTGTCCCAGCTGCGTCACGGTGATGTCACGGATATTGAATTAGTTAATATATTTTTGTTCATTAATATTTTTGTAGGGTTAGAGAATGTTAGGTATATTTTTTTGTTTTCGGGACTGTGATTTGAGTGAAGGAACTCAACGCCGCGAAATGTATACTAGAGCGGAGATAGGAAAGTAATTCAAACTGAAACCATTGGCTGTAAACGCGACGGTTGTGTGTTTGATTTTTGTTCGGAAATTGAATAATTCCATTTTTATTTGATTTTGATAGCAAGAAAAGCACAGCGTAGAGTTCCGTTACTTAACGCGCAATGGTTAAATAGCGGAAAAAGTGGGAGGGAAATATGCAACAAAATGTTTTAACACTAGGTTCCCCCTACCTTCCCAGCAATTTGAAAAGGCCGATAAGCTATAATTTAGAATTTCAAATTGTTTAAAGTACAATTAATGTCCTTCGAATATATACTACGGCGGTAAAACAATGAAATGTTGAGTCGATTGTGAATTTCTCTAATAGGTTTAAATGTAAAGGCTTTTATAGAAATTTGTATGGCCGTATATGCTTTTCATAGTATATTTAAATATTTTTATTTTATGTTTATATATTAACTCAATAGAGTTAGGAGTGTTTTTAGAGTCAAAACACATTTTATTTATATTAATCTTGATTGATGAAGTGTCATATGCTTAATTTTTTTTCAGCTTCACGCTTCAGTATTCCGCATGTAGCCAGGTAAACAGAGGGAACCTAGAGTTCCCCATTTTCTTCTGGTTTCTGGAGGCATTGCGTGTTGAGTGGCGGAACTCAACGAGTTTTGTCTTAACACGCGAAGAAATGAAAACATAAAATTTTATATTATTATTGCCTCGGAGATCGAACTCACAACTTGTCGAGTTTACAGTCACGTTTGTGCGCTTCCGCCACGATGTATTTTTTTGACACCCAAATCTTATAAAATATTTATTTTAGTGTTATCTTTAGGCAAGAAGCAGTTTTTTGGAAAGGCACTAGACACTAGTTGTAAAATATTTTAAGCGTCATATCGCATCTGGAGTGCTTTATCTCAACTTTAAAAAAAATAAGTTTTTATAAAATTAATTTAGGATGTTTTCAACTTTTTATTTGTGCTAATTAAAATTTGAAATTTAAAAGTGTGAATTTGTTTAAAAAATAAATTAGATGCGTAATAGAATATAGAAGGCACGAATTTGTAATTCAAAACCAAAAAACAAACTCGTATTTCAATTTTATATCCTTAATTGTTTCTATTAGCCCATTTATTTAGGAGATACGATGCTACAGATACATAGATAATAATAATAATAAATATACTTTATTGCACCTTAAAAAAATAAAACAATGTAAAAGCTTAAAAATAACTTTTAAAAAAGTACAATAACGCGGCCTTATCGCTTAAAGCGATCTCTTCCAGGATGTTGGAGTTATGTAAAAAGTGGGCGGTGCACTAAATGAAATATTTACATAATGATGTAATGTTCAAAATATCAAATACATAATATACAAACAAATAAATATATATTTATTAAGATATATACATAAATATTACATAAATACATACATACATACATACATCCATACATACATATATACATACATACATCCATACATACATATATACATACATACATAAATATATATATACATATATACATACATAGATACATATATTATATGTACACTCAAAATATAAAAAAAACACAATAAAAAAAAATGTACCAATTGAAATGATTGAAAATGAAATATATTGTAATAATGTTATATATTAAAATAATGATATTTTAGCTTTTTTAAAAAATATATAGACTTTTATATTTTTAATAATTTTATTTAGATATCGAGGCCGGTCGTGGCGCAGCGGCACGAGGTGTGACTGCAAAACCGACTGGTTGTGGGTTCGATCCCCACTCGAGGAGATGAAATATTTACTTAAATTTATATTTCCATTTCTTCGCTCTGGTGTCGAGGTTAAGCGCGGCGTTGAATTCTGCCACTCAACACGCAATACCTCCAGAATCCGGCAGAAAGTGGGGAACGGAGTGTCTTAACACTAGGTTCCCTCTGCCTACCCTTCTGTGTGCGGGATACAGCGTGAAGCTAATTTAATTTTTAATTTTTTAATTTTTTTATTTAGATATATATATGTTATAACACTCCTCCTTTTTGAATCAGAGGTTAATATAAAAGTCATGGAATACTTAGAAAATATATTACATTTATAGCATTTCTACTAGTTTAATCACATAACATGATTGGAATGATCTTCTATCAAATCTAATTAGATAGTCGATCTAGGCATGAATAATAATTGAGTTTAGAAATTATGTTAGACCTTTAATTTGAGATTGGAATCAGTTCAATTTCATATGCAATAGAGGGAAATCACATTCTTAGTTAGTACATTGGTCATGCATTTTAATATCCAATTAGGAGGAAGTGAGTTCAAAATCGAAGATACAATCTCAAAAAAGTTGTATTTTGGTAGTTAACGGCTATGACAAACTTAAAATAGAAAAATTAAGTCTTGTTATTTTATCAGCTTCACGCTGTATCCCCCGCACACAGCAGGGTAGGCAGAGGGGTGTTAAAACACTCTGTTCCCCACTTTCTGCCGAATTCTGGTGGCATTGCTTGTTGAGTGGCAGAACTCAACGCCGCACTTAGCCTCGACACCAGAGCGAAGAAATGGAAATATACATTTAAGTAAATATTTCATCTCCTCGAGAGGGGATCGAACCCACAACCAGTCGGTTTTACAGTCACACTTCGTGCCGCTGTGCCACGACTGGCCCCTTATAATATGAGGCTCATATCAATGTTAGCTTTGAAGTTCCTTAAAATCAATTAAATACATATGTAAATATGTTAACGAAAGCAGTGATTTGGCCACATTCAAAGTACAAAATCTAGCAATACATCTTGAAACGGTCAACGTGTATACTTCACTGAAGAAAATGTTCTCCAAAAAACGCTCACAGAAATTCTAAAAGCGTTTTTGTGTATTGATCGTGTATTCAATACATACCAAGATGCATGTAATAAACTGCAAAAACTGGTCAGAATCTACGATACCCTTCAGATAACTACAGTTTTCAATTCGCTTAGCTATTGCGATGTTAATCATCAGCTTCACGCTGTATCCCGCACACAGCAGGGTAGGCAGAGGGAACCTAGTGTTAGGACACTCCGTTCCCCACTTTCTGCCGAATTCTGAACACAACCAGTCGGTTTCGCAGTCACACCTCGTGCCGCTGCGCCACGACCGGCCTCTAATGTTAATCAAGGCCAAATAATGTCCACTTGTGGTTTAGAATTGGAAAATCCATGTTTCTCTAATGGGCGACAATATGTGACATGTTCAATAGTATGAAAAGCATTGAATCTATTTGTGTTAGGTTTTTTTACAAATGGCTTCTATATAAAAAAGCATGGTGGTCAACATGACCGATGTTCTCCTACCATTCCTCTTGAATAATTTACTACAATGCAATATAACAAAAACAAATATCCTTATATAACCTTATAGCAGTTCCTCACTTTACGCCGAATTTTGGAGGCATTGGGTGCCTAAAACCACACCACGCTTTGCCTCGTTACGAGATCGAGGTAATTATTACCCCAAAAAGGAGTCGAATCGGCAGCAGTGTTCTTTTTTTGTTAAGAATTTTTATTTTATCATATTAAATAATACAAAGAGTGCAATAAAGTCACTTGCCATATAAAAATTAGTCTGTTTATCTCATACATTCTCTAATGGACGCTATATATAATCAGCGCAATAGCATTTGTTACTCGTCATCTGTTTCTATGATAAAGCTGTACTTATATAAATAAACTTAACTTACTTTTTTCTGGTTTATGTTTTTAGTTTATGCTATATCTCATATTTAACAGGGAAGGCAGACGGACCTCGGGGTACGTAGTGTTAAAATACTCCGTTGCCCATAAGGATGCTTCTATTTCCCACTACCCGCCAAACTCTTAAAGCATTGCGTGTTGAGTAGCGGAGCTCAACGCTGAGTTGTGAACACAACCGTCGCGTTTACACTCACACCCCTGCTCCGGGCCATGATGGCCTCAATTCCAGTTTATTTACTACACAAAAAACAGCTTCACGCTATTTTAAATAAAACTATTTTAACCGGATTAATCGCGTATATTTAAGATTATACATTTTTGGAAACCCGAGGTTTCGAACACTTTGCAGTAGTCCGTGATCATGGGTAGACTCTAGGTTTCTTTATGCTATATCCCAGATATAGCAGGGAAAACCGACAGAACTTAGTATGAAGACTCTCCTTCCTTGACTTTCCGAGCAACATTCCATGACATTTCGCGTTAAGTAGCGAAACTCAACACCGCGCTTTGTCTACCATAGCATCGAAATAGAAAAGTGCTT
This sequence comes from Heliconius erato x Heliconius himera, assembly GCA_013421005.1. Classification (NCBI taxonomy): domain Eukaryota; kingdom Metazoa; phylum Arthropoda; class Insecta; order Lepidoptera; family Nymphalidae; genus Heliconius; species Heliconius erato x Heliconius himera. The sequence continues at coordinate 19,260 of JAATLQ010022511.1, forward strand.
ACAACTAGTCAAATTTCAGTCATTTTAAAACCTGGCACTTCTGATATATCGATATTCTTTATAACTTTGGATTCCTATCATTATTGTTGGCTATAAAACATCCAGCTTCCATTGTAATAGTCCGTTTCAGAATAATACGGATGGTCGTAAACAACGTATTGTGTAGATATGATTCTTACTATAGAGATAGAGATAAGAATTTCATATCTCAAATATTTTTTGTTAAGTTTAATTGGTTTTTGAATAATGTTCAAAATATATTTTTTTCTCGAGGCCGTCGTCGCCCAGTGGCCCAATTCTCTGGTAGGAAACGGAGTATCTTAACATTAGGTTACAGGGTTCCATCTGCCTACTCTGCTATTTGCAGGATACAGAGTGAAGCTTAAATACAGCTTTATGCTTTATTTCACATTTAGCAGGATAGGCGAAGAGATGCTTGTATCAACCTATTATCTTAACGAAACTTAACGCCGCCCTTTGGAACAGTATATATTCATATATATATACAACTAAGTAGCCTATCGATTCGTTTTATCTTGTTTTAAATTTATCTTCTGATAAAGAAAACCTCAATGTACCACTGTACGGTATCGCTACCATTTTAACATATAACAAATACGCGAGGCAATGCGCGTTGGTGGCAGATCATAGACCAGACCGAGGAAAAATGTTGAAACTAATTCTAAAACTAAAACTGAATCTAATCTTCACCTCGAATCGTAAACGAACCTACAACCGCCGCGTCCCATCAGATGGTATCATATACATATATATTCCATTTTCTCTTTATACACTGATGTAGTATTTTATTATAAAAACAAGTTTTGGTATCTTTTGCAACTTTCGTGCAAGAATTCTCCGGACGCTCGTATAAAATGTACTGACAATTGCACTGAAAATGTTATGTGGAATACATGATGAGCTTCTTCGATCATTTCTATATATCTCCTATATAAATAGACAAATGTTAGTTCATAAAATAAACCAGAACTGTGGGTTCAATATCTAGTAATATGATAGATTAGATTTGATTTTTTTGATTAGATGATAATGTGGCTTTAGGTAACGCCGTGAATAACAATATTTCTAAACTGAAGAAAAATTAGATAAAAAAACAATTAGTTGTGTAAAACGAGAGCCATCATGGCGCAAAGGCACAAGAGGGTAAGTCTAAATAGTTTAGAGGTTGGATTTTTACTTCATAAAATATTAAATATATTCATTTTGCATTTTATACTTCGTAAAATATGAAATATTTAGATTTTTCCCTACCTACCTTGCTAGGCCAGTCGTGGCGAAGCGGCACAAAGTGTGACTGTAAAACCGACTGATTGTGGGTTTGATCCCGAGGAGATAAAATATTCACTTAAATGTATATTTCCATTTCTTCGATCTGGTGTCGAGGCAAAGCGCGGCGTTCGCCAATCAACACAGAATGCTTCCAGAATTCGGCAGAAAGTGAGGAACGGAATGTCTTAACACTAGGTTCCCTCTGCCCGGTAACCCCCCCCCCCCCCTGGTACCCTGCTGTGTATAAAAATTAAGTACCAGATACATGTCACATAGTTTGAATATAAATTTTCCCTCAACAGTATTCGAACCAACAACCAACGATATTCACGGACACGACCAATTTATGAAAACTGCTTCTAACAAGAAATATAACCTATAAATATTTCGTAATCTTTCAAAGTCGTAAAAATTGTATGAAAAAAAGAGTAGATACAGCTACTGACGTACCGTAAGTTGTGTTATACATTATTTACACATAAAATATTTATGATATACTTGTATGTGTGTGTGTGGATTATTTTTATTTCAATGTCGAAAAAGGCACGTTGTATGCCTTTTTTGTTTCTTTTTTTTGTGTTATAGTGATTAAATTCTTTATTAATTTTTAAATTGGATTTTATCGATCAAATTAAATTTTAAGAGAGCGGAGTATTTTAACACTAAGGTCCCTCTACCTACCCTGCTAGCTGCGGAATACAGTTTGAAGCTGATAAAAGTAAATTATTCGAGACCGCCTTGACGCAGTGGTACTGATGTGTGACTGCCGACCAACCAACCAACCGCCAACCGTGACGGTTGTGGGTTCGATGCTTACTCGAGAGATTTTTTTTTTATTTACTCGCCCTGGGGACAAGGCAGAGCGAGTTTCACAACTCAACATGCAATGCGTTGAAATTAGACAAAAAGTGGGGAACCGTACTACGCGGGAAAGAGCGTAAAGCTGTGGAACTTTTTTTTAACTTCAAGTTGTATCCACTCACAGGGTAGGCAGAGGGAACATGGGAACCTAGTGTAAAAACAGTCCGTTCGTATAAAGACACTACCATTCCCTACTTACCACCGAATTCTGAACGCATTGCGTGCAAAAATATTATAATCCCTCATACCCAATATATTTTTTTCTATACAAAAAAAGTGTAAAACAAACAGAACTAAATCGTAATAACAATATTTTCGTAACAAATCGAAATCGATGACGTTCTCGACGTGCTTTCAAGTTTTTGATGGATCATCGCGTTTGTTCATAGATTATTTTTTATATGAAATGTTTTTATTACAGTTCTGTTTACGATACAGATTGCGTTTTGGGTGTTATGAAACATATACTGCTATACCAATATTATATAACTGAAAAGTATTATTGGTAGTATGGGCTGATCTCAGGAACTACTGATATGAATTGAAATAATATTTTTGTGTTTAATAGCCCATTTGTTTAAGGTTCAAATCTTATAATAGGCTTTATTACATCACGTTATAGTGTTTGAGGTCAGGTCGTGGTGTAGGGGTACAAAGTGTGACTGTAAAATCCACTGGTTGTGGGTTAGATCCCCACTCGAAGAAATGAAATATAAATTTATATTTTCTTTTCTTCGCTCTGGTGTCGAGGCAAACAGCGCGATGTTGTATTCCGCCACTCAACACGCAAGAATTTGGTGGAAAGTGGGGAACGGAGTGTCTTAACACTAGGTTCCCTCTGCTTATCCTGCTGTGTGCGGGATACAGCGTGAAGCTAATTTGATTTGACTTTGATTTGTTACAGCGTTTCGAAGTGGCATGGTGATTTAAAAAATCATTTAACAACGGAAGCGAAGTCATATGTAAAAACTATAAACTACAAGCTCCCCAATCCGCCACGACAGCTCTTTTTTGTATACATATATTATACCTAGACATAAATTTAATTAAAACAGTAGAACAGGGACTGACTGTAAATACTATAATTATGGGTTCAATTACCATTTGTGGGAATGAATATCATATTATCATAGCTCTATACACAATGGAACAATCTAAGATTGACGTTGGAGATAGGTTATTAATATTGGGCGTAAGAGCACACGTAAATGTACTGTTAATAACGATTAATGGAGGTCCTTTTATCATTACATAAGTGCATTAGTATAATGAAATATTTTATTAATGATTATATCATAGAAATGTTGATATTTCTATAGTATCTTTTCATTGTTATACAGTTTCCTTATCTAATAGAGTGATATCTTATCTTTTAGTTTCACGTTTTATCCCTCATATAGCAAAACCGGCGGAGGGAATATAATGTATAGTTACTTCGCTTATTCTTTGTGTGAATTCGTGACACTACGTGTTGGGAGGCAAGTCGTGGCGCAGAAGTAAGAGCATGTGACGTTAAAGGTGACAAGTTGTGAGTTCGATTTCCACTCGAGGAAATTAATATTTTCATTTCCTCTCTCTGGTCACGAGGCAAAGCGTAGCATTAAGTTTCTCCAGTAATTATCGGAAAGTATGAATCAGAAAAAAAAATACTTAAAGGACCCAAATTCGCCATGCAGTTGTCGATCACTTAAATCGATTACGGTATAGTCATCATATATTTTTTCCCATCGTTTTGTAACGCGATTCAATTTGGTTCAATACAATCCCTATGCGTGGGAATGATTATACTCGTATTTCAATTATTTTTATTCGGTTGCTCTGGTAAACAAACTGCTGCGTTGAGTTCCAGCCAATTAAAACACAATGTCTAAAAATTTGGGTGGAAAATACAGAACAGAATGTCTTAACACTAGGTTCCCTACTATACGGGATAAGGCGTGATCTAAACATATTATTAACCAATAATAGTCAACAATCCCTCTCTACTATTTATTGATTAATTTATAATATAACAGGTGTTCGAGAAGTTCGACATCATCCCTCTTATACATTATGCATCACCCTTAATGAAAGGCCAGATTCTTTGGAGTGGACATGCTCGTGTGGTAGTTTAATCTATATGTATATAAAAAATGTAGCTGATCGATGTCTGTACATATATATATATATATATATATATATATATATATATATATATATATATATATATATATATATATATATATATATATATATATATAT
>JAATLQ010022520.1:0-26116 GCA_013421005.1 Heliconius erato x Heliconius himera
CTTCGTATATATATATATATATATATATATATATATATATATATAATAGAACGTCACTTACTCATTCACTCATCACGAAATCTCAGAAACTACAAGTGCTAAGAATCTCAAATTTTATATGACGTAAGTATTCACTAAGAGGGAAATTTGCGATATTCAACTTGAAATGAGCCAGCTTATTTCCATGTCATACACAAAACATTTCCGAAGGATGGTTCAACAGAAGACACACGCGTATTTCAGCACTGATTTATCCGAGAAAGTCCTGCACGGGTAGAGTATACAGCATCCAATTTACTATCGTCTGCATACCAAGAAGGACCAAGTATATACCCTTGTGGGACCCCCATACTAACTAATGACCCAGGAGATTTCCTGCGATTCACATTAACTCTCTGAACCCTGTTAGCTAAATAAGAGGTTAGAAGATTGAGCGCACATCCTCTAATACCTTAATAGTGTAGCTTCATGATCAGTATCGAGTGCTGAACGCAATCAAAAGCCTTAGACAGGTCACAGATCATGCCAAAAGCATCCTGCATCCATCCTATCAAGAGTGACTCCTTATTAAGACCAGTTATTTAATCATTAAGTCTGTTTACCAAAAGTTTACTCTAAATGTAAATTGCTTTAATAATTCAGATATTCAGATAAAATTACAATTTGTCACCATATCGAAAAGTGCTCTAAGTAAAAAGTTCATACATATTTTTATAAAAATCTAATGAACCGATTATAATCGTTTTTTTTGTAAAACAATTAAATATTCTTATAAAAATTACGATAATATCAAAGTTTTTGAAATTTTTAGATTATAAATCATTATAATTGCGCTGCAAACATAAAATATTAGAACACAATGTTATTCACAAATAATTAATCATGTAGTTCAAGCGGGCGATAGAATATACATAATATAATAACTGACATAACGGAATAAATAAATAGTTTAAATGAAAAAAGAATATAAAACCAAATCAAAAAAAAAAAAAAAATTAAATTAGCTTCACGCTGTATCCCGCACACAGCAGGGTAGGCAGAGGGAACCTAGTGTTAAGACACTCCGTTCCCCACTTTCTGCCGAATTCTGGAGGCATTGCTTGTTGAGGGGCAGAACTCAACGCCGCGCTTAACCTCGACACCAGAGCGAAGAAATGGAAATATAAATTTAAGTTAATATTTCATCTCCTCGAGTGGGAATCGAACCCAGAACCAGTCGGTTTTGCAGTCACACCTCGTGCCGCTGCGCCACGACCGGCCTCTAAAAATCAAATCCTTGACAGAAATTTAAACCTCTTAACATCTATTTCACTTAAATTACAATATCAAAAACTTAACAACCACATCCAAAGACACACATAACAGTCACATACACCATCTTAAGTCGAAAACAACTTTTGATTACCAAATGTTTGTTGAAGATTATTATAATACCATTTCGTGATAGAAGCCGCGTAAGCAATATTCTTTGATTAGTTTGGGAGGACTCTGAAAGTTTTATAACAATATTGAACGTATGACAACTTTATATTGAACCAGACATACCGTCTAAACATATTTTCTATATGAACAAACACCGAGAATGAATTCTGTTTTTTTATATATGATAAACTTTTATTAGAATTGCAAATATTATTCTAAGTTTTATATTTTTGTTAGTTGTCTGGCCTCGTTTTGTCTAGTAAATATGAGTTTTCTATATATATGTATGTATATAATCGTAAATCTTATAGGTTTCTTATCATTTAGCCTTTTTATAGCTTAGGAGCTGATGAAGATATTATCGTTATCGGTTCAGATATTTGCAAAAAAATCTTTCTTAAACTTAAATATTTTATTTTGTCAATTGTTCTTTTGATAAATAGATAGATAAATATTTGCATTAAATTTCTAGAGACATCACAATGGCGGATTTTAAGCCAGAAGTATGAAATTATGAAAGTAATTTAAAAATATCAATTTTTCCGTTAAAGTATTTTGATATCTACAATAATTGAAGAAGATCTATGCTGTGCCTTTTTATGTAATTTATGCACGTTTGTTGTAGCCTATATTATAATCAATTTTTTATTGTCATTATTTTCCTTCTCCTTTCCGTTCTCTCTGACTACCTCGCTAGGGTTACAACGTGAATCTAAGGTAAAATAAGATAAGACTATATCTCTTGTCAGTTTACAATCAATATTTTTATGGTATTAAAAAATTACAACGGACCAGTATTAAAAGTTATCTAGTATTAATTATCTAGCTAGTATATAAAATTGTAGGAAATCAATCGAATGATTGATCATTTTTCATTTCCTACATTTTTATATTAAGATCAATTATATTATAATTACAATATGTTTATATATTGCATTATATAGAATATCGAGTATATTAATCAAATAAAACTGCATTTTTTATTGTACACCCATAAACCACTCGTAAAAATATTCACACTCACGTGACCATCTATATGAGTAAAACATTAATATTTATGCGTGGACATAAAAATGCAGCGAAGACCATTAAATTTGATTTACAGTTCAGGTATGTTTTATGAAAACAAAATTACTTCAATAAAGTTTCTCATTAAATCAATAAAACATATTGTACACGACTTGTCGTAAACAGCTAATGTTAATTTTATTTTTTTGAAATTGGATGAAAAGGTCTTGGTCTTTATATAATTAAAACCACCGAGAATTAACCGAGGCCAGTCGTGGCGCAGTGGCACAAAGTGTGACTGTAAAACCGACTGGTTGTGGATTCGATGCCCACTCGAGGAAATGAAATATTTACTTAAATTTATATTTCCATTTCTTCGCTCTGGTGTCGAGGCAAAGTGCTGCGTTGAGTTCAGCCACTTAACACGCAATGCCTCTAGAATGCGGCAGAAAGTGAGGAACGGAGTGTCTTCCTTGGTTCCCTCCTGTTCTTCACTAGGTTCCCTCTGCCTACCCTGCTGTGTGCGGGATACAGCGTGAGGCTGATTTATTTGATTATTTTAAATAATTAAAAGAAAGTTGTAAGTTACATAAAAAATACACTAAAAAGTGAAAAATAAATTTACTTAACATAAAGTAAACCGTGCTTTGATTTTGTTAAACCAAAATAATTAAATAAAAGATTTTATAATTTTGAAGTCGATGTCAAGCTACTGCTACAAAAACCATACTACAATTTTAAATTAGTATGCCTGCTTGTTTTACTTCGCAAAAAAATTTTAGTTTTTCTTGGAAAAGAATAGGCATACTGTTAAGACAAAACGCGGTATTAAGTTTTGCTATTTAAAAGGCAGTTTCAAATTTAGACAGAAAGTGAAGTACGAAATATATACTAGCTTCATTTTACCCAGCTTATATATAATAGCATAAAATACAGGTGTGAAAAAATACATTATCATATAAGCTTATGACGAGACTAAAGTAATTAATTTACATTTTAAATGAACATTGGCTAAATATGATTACACATTGCGAAGCTCCGTCTACTAAGGGTGCACAAATTCTATAAACTAAGTTATAACTTCTATATAATAATTAAAGCAACCCACAGCGATGTGAAATCACGTTAAGCAAACTTTATATAAAATAGTTATATTCGTATAAGGAATTAAATATTTTTTTCGTTATTTCAGTTAAATGTTAAGTATCTTAATAAAGCATATATATACTAAAATAGGTCGCTGTTTGTATATAAAAAATATATGAGAATATCTGTCATTAGGCAAAGTTTTAAATTTTTTGATTATTTATATGCTTGTCTGCGCGTTTTATGAACGCTAATCTCAGAGAAACGTTTTAATTGATTGAAATGTAATTTTCACTTACATATCTTCTTGTTTCCACTACTATATAGTAGTACTATCCAAAATATATTGGAAATCTCTTTTCTTCTTATTTTGCATTTAGTGTTTTTTTTAATCGGCTTAATAATAAAAAAAATAAAACAATATAAAATATTTTATTCGACTAAATTGCTACAAAATAATTGTTTACTGAATTGGCCAAAATTAAAAAATATTTCGAAAGTAAATCATATTAGTAAGCATAAAATTGTGTGGTTTTGCTTCACGCTGTAAAAAAACCTATCTTAACAAGATAATGACGTCTATTGAAAATGAAAGAAGACAAAGAATGTAAAGCAAATTGTTATAGAAATTGGATATCACGACTGCTTTGTAAGACAGAGCTACAACAATACCGTAAAGAGTTTATTGATTTCTGCCTTCTCTTTGCTATCGAGATGCCTGCTATTGGCAGATACGAATGTTCTTGCTTTTAAAATATACAAGTAAACCTACTATATTTGTATAATAGTTTGCCATGTAGAGGCCAGTCGTAGGGGTACAAGCGTGTGACTGAGGTACAAGGTTGTGGGTTCGATTCCCAAATAAAATAGAATATTTATTGTTTTCACTTCTTTGTTCTGGCGTAGTGGCACAGCATAACGAGATCCATCACTCAACACTGGAAGAAATCGGCAGAATGGGAATATCTTGACACAAGGTTCCCAAGTTTCCTCTGCCTACTTTACTATGTGCGGAAAAAAAATATTAACTGCTCGTATGAAAATATTGCACATATCGTATAAAAAATCTAGAAATACATATTTTTTTACTGGCACATTCAGCATAAAAATGAAAACAAATTGTTAAAAAAAGAAAATGAAAAATGGCAACTTTAAAAATACTTCTATAAAAATCTATGATGAATATGAAATCCCTATTGATCCACATTTGAATAAATAAAGACTTATGTTTCTACAGAAAACCAATGGAAGAGCGAGGTCTCGGGTGATGCTCAACTTTCACAAGAGTGCATTGGATTTAGAAAATATTGCATTATTTTGTATTATTTTTTTTTATTAGCCAGTCGTGGCGCAGTGGCGCGAGGTGTGACTATAAAACCGACTGGTTGTGGGTTCGATTCCCACTCGAGGAGATGAAATATTTACTTAAATTTATATTTACTTTCGTTCGCTAAGGTGTCGAGGGGAAAGCGCGGCGTTAAGTTCCGCCACTCAACACACAATGCCTCCAGAAATTGGCGGAAAGTGGGGAATGCAATGTAGACAGAGGGAACCTAGTGTAAAGACACTCCGTTCCCCACTTCCAGCCGAATTCTGGAGGCATTGCGTGTTGAGTGGCCGAACTCAACGCCGCGCTTAGCCTCGACACACGAGCGAAAGCGAAATAGAAATATAAATTTAAGTAAATATTTCATCTCCTCGAGTGGGGATCGAACCCACAACCAGTCAGTTTTACCAATCGTGCCACTGCACCGACTGGCCTCAAAATAATAATAAAATAAAATATTAAAATAGAATAATATAAACATCAAAGAAAACGATATTAAAGTTAAATGAATTGCATTGACTAAAGTTTTTGAGTATAGGGAATCTCCCAAAGGTAAAAGTTACCTAGAGCAAAGTAAAAGTTGGCATCCTATTTGCGTTAGCTAATGAAGTTACAACTTAGAACTGCAAAACTTAAGACGTGATCTAAATTGTAAACAATTTACATCTTAAATACTGAACTGAGATTCGTTATTAAAATTAAATGAGGTTTTTTGGAAACACTTGCGAAACTCTAACGACTTTTTTTGTTTTATGTTGTATAACAATTTTTTTTTCAGGTTCACGATGTATCCCGCACACAGCAGGGTAGGCAGAGGGAACCTAGTGTTAAGACGCTCCGTTCCCCACTTTCCTTCAATTTCTGGAGGCATTGCGTGTTGAGTGGCGGAAATTAACGCCGCGCTTTCCCCTCGACACCAGAGCGAAGAAATGAATATATAAATGTAAATAAATATTTCGTCGTGGCGCTGGGGCACAAGAAAGTGACTGTAACCCGCCGGTTGGGGGTTCGATGGATGAACTAGAGTAAATGAATAACTGCCTGGCGTTGAGTTCCGTCATTGCCTCAAAAATCTCGGTGAAATTAGGAATTAGGGAACTTAATATCTTACCATGGGGTTCCCTCTACGTACCCTGCTATATGCAGGATACAGCTTGAAACTGATTTATTTATATATTTTATATAAACAGTAAGGCTACTATTATAAATAAATCCAAGAACACTTAGAATTAAGGATATGGCAAATAAAAAAACACAACAAATCTATTAAGCGTCAGATAAGAAGAATGACGATAAAAAGTTCAATTGGAAATAAGAAATTGAAACGGTTTGGGGTGCAAACAAGGAGATATTTTATTCTGTGGTGAATTAAAAGACAATTTTGGAGTTTTGCCAGGACAGCTCGGACAGATGGATCCTCTAGCTCCAAAAGACACTGCCTTTGTCATTTAAGTAGCATCAACATGTAACGATGTTTTACTATTTTTAAATAAATATTATTGTTATTATCAATTTAAATATTATTAATTATATAAAAAAAACATTTTTTACAATTTACAAAGGTTCTCTGTTTACTTCACAAAATAAAGGTAATGTGTAAAAAAATATCCTGTTTATATTGAAGCTTCACGCTGTATCCCTAGCGGGGTAGTCAGAGAGAAAGAGAGAGAGAAAACGGAGAGCCAAACTCTCCGGAGAGAAAAGGTGACTGAATTATTAGGTGTGATGGATGAGAGAGATTTGTATATTATTTCTGTGACTGAGATCAAGCAACAATGAAAGGGCAATGACATGACCAGTTTACCGGGCAGTCGGGCTGCTTTCTGGGCCGGCGTACCAGAGAGCGAGTGAGACTGCCTCTACCTCTATTACCAATCATTTTACCTTTATAACTGATACTTATACTTTATATCTTTTTTGACATTCTTTCATTACTCATTCGTTCGACGTGCCCAAATAACTGAGTACGTTCTTTTTCTTTCTTATTTTTTTTCAATTTCTTTTTCATTTTAACTGTGACATTTTCGCTAGTACCTGCCTATTCTGTATATCTGTTCAGTGCGGATTTGATCAGCTAAGCTGACTCCGCATATCCTACGAAGAGATCGCATCTCCACAGCGTTCGTCTTTTTCTTATGTAATCTTATTATTAGAATGCATATATGCCTATTTTTAAGTTTATATCAAGAAAGCAACAGAAATCGTCATTTGTAAGGGATATTATATATAAAAAACAAATTCAGGTATTATAATAAAAAAAATATAGCATTTTATATAACCGTTAAGTGTTTATGAAAGTATAGTTCTCTAAATACGTTAACGTAGCGTAGCTTTCTAAATACGTTATTTCTAAAAATACTCGAAAACTGAAGTTTCAGTCATTTAACTAAAAAAATTGCAGCAATTTTGTCTAATTTCATATTTTAAATAGAATACTTTTTATTTTATGAACCGATTGAAATGCAACATATTTTAAATATTAAAAGATGTTTACTAAAATATAATAGTGAAAACTGCATTTTAATTAGCTAAGCGGTTTCAATAACCAAAAAACAGACAAAAAAAATAAATAAACGTCACTGTTTTTGGTGCTATTACATTGTAAAATTCCCCAATAAAGGCCAGTCGCACAAGGCGCAGAGACGTGTGACTGTAAACGCGACAGGTTTTGGGGTCGATTTCCACTCGAGGAAATGAAATATTTAATATCTCCATTTCTTCGCTTTGTAGTCAAAGGAAAGCACGGCGTTGAGTTTAGTCACTCAACATGCTATGCCGCCAGAAATCGACAGATAGAGAGGAGCAACGTATCTTAACATTAGGTTCCCTCTACCTACTCTGATACTTCCAGGATGCGTGAAGAAAAACAAATAATACATTTTCTCATTAATCTTCCTTATCTGTACTTGAAACAGCGATCGGTTCCAATAATTGTATTACATGTACAGACTATATTTATATTGTATAGATATTTTAATATTTTAACATGTTATTTTAAACGCAACGGCTGTAGGTTCGATTCCTACTCAGGAATATGAATTCTTTAATATTTTCATTTTTTCGTTCTGGTAACAAGACAAAGAGTGGCGTTGAATTCCGGTTCTAAATACGGATTGTTTGTTATAATTCAATGAAAAAGGGAAAACGGAGTATCTTAACACTATGTTCCTTATGGCTACCCTAACAATATACAGGATACTTGAAGCTAAAAAAATATATTTTCTTTAGGCTCAACATAAGTTATCCACTTTTCGCCCAAATTTGTTTTGTTTTTAACTTGATATTTAACGCAACTACTAGAGCAAGAAAAAAAATCTGTGATCAAATGGGTATTGTATCTTCAATCATCACCCTTACAGTTAGACACTTTTCCACTGCGCCACGTTGACCTTTTATGTATTATCCTACTAATATGCTAAATGTGAACGTTTGTGATAATGAATGTCTGTTACAGATGCACAATAACTACTAAACGGATTAAAATGAAACTCTCTAGAAATATACCTTATACATATATGAATCAGAATAACATATATACAAAAAGAGAAACCGCGTTTGGGTCACTACTAATTTATAAATCACATATTAATGCTTTATTAATTTAAAAGAATTCTAAAACTGCATAAAAATTATTAAGCTACACTTTCTTATAAAACATTTCAAAAGAGAGGAAACGCAAAGAGAAATTTTAACCTAAATTGTTCGTACGAAACAAACTGCAAGTTAGACTTAGAGCGTAATGCTTTTAAGTCTACGTCGGTCAGTTCTGGACTTCGGAGCAGTTACTTTTAGACATTTCTTAACTAATCTTACCATTATTGTTATAGTAATAATATCTATAGAAGAGAAGAAAAGAATTTATTTTATCAGTTTAAAACGGACATTTTACTTATATATATTTTTTCATTTTACTTATATTACTTCACGCTGTAAATGGCACATAGAAGGGGAACCTAGTGATAAGCTACTTTGCTCCCATAAAGATATTTCCATTCCTCAATTTCCCCCTAACTTTGGAGGAGTGCCGTGTTCCGTGGCGGAACTCAACGCCGCGCCTTGCCTCATGACCAGAGCAAAGAAATGATTATATAAATTTTATTTTCTCTAAGTGAGGGTCGAACCCACAACCAATCCCGTTTACAACGACACACTACACACACACACACACACATTTGCTATACATCATTAACCTGCATACACGCTAATGAGATCGTATATCCACCCAAAATTCACATAATTCAGGTTCCAATCCCCATTTTAGGTATCACACGCTGACCACCCAGTAAATATATGACTAATAAACATTTGAAAACGAAAATAATTCCATATACGAGATATATCACCGCCTAATAACTGTAAATTATGTTAATCCGCAACCCTGTGTCCTCTCGTTTCTCATGTTAATGTGAAAAGTTTGTTCTATTTCAATTTGCGATTTATTCCACGCACGGAACCGAAGCAACGACACATGATTCAAAATGGAGACGGAAACAAAGCTACGTCAAAAAGCGAAATTACTTAACATTTTCAACGTGAAGTTTTCTTGTGATGAATTTTGTTACGAATATTTTTTTTATTTTTCTTGGTGAAATAGTGTAAGAAAATGTCTGAGTTAAATATTCAAGAAAAGGAGTGTCTATGTTTATTTTGTGAACTCTTAAAAAACAGATGTTCTGACGGTCAAAACAATCTTGTACCAAATATTTTGGTCAATTGACAAGAATGTTTAGCGGATTGTCATTACAAAGAAAAAAATACTCATCGTCAACGTACATAATGAAGCGACATGTTGAACTTCACCACTGATCATACCATATATTCAATTATTCAAAATATAAATCAGCTTTACGCTTTATCCCGCACCCAGCATGGTAGACAGAGGGAACCTAGTGTTAAGACACAGTGTTCTTCACTTTCTGCTGAATTCTGGAGGCATTACGTGTTGAGTGACGGAACTTAACCTGGCAGCACTTAATCGCTCTTTACCTCAACACAAGAGCGAAGAGATGGAAATATAAATTCAAGTAAATATTTCATCCCCTCGTGTGGGAATCGAACCCACAACCAGTCGGTTTTACAGTTATACTTTGTGCTCCTGCGCCACGACTGGCCTCAATTATTAAAAAGTGAAAATAAATATATAGTGAAATAGGCTTGCGTTTGACCGCATCAAGCCTGACGAGCGTTGATGTGGTCTACGGTGCACTCTTGCCTAATAAATACCTGTTCACTTGTTTTTAGAGACACCGACATTGTCATGGGAAATACAAACGACGTCATCAGTTTCATTCTCTCGCTGTACGAATGAAGAATGCAGTTTCAAAGCGTCTCGTTCGTACCTTTGGAGTTGCTTGGAATTGCCATGTACGAATGGTATGAAGATGTATTCCCAGGGATAGAATCAGGGATGTTATGATAAAAAGCAGAAGAGATAATCAGGTTATGCAATTCCAGGGCATAGTCTCAGTAATGTATGCGGTAAAAAATAAAGACGACGAGCTAGCCCTTCGCCAGTCGCCATGGCCCTATGGATGAGCATCAATCTTCTTCTTAGTCTTAATTAATCTTCTGACTCCACTCTGACTCTCTTTAGACCCCAAATATCAGGTACTTGGCGGCGCCATTTCAAAAATGAGAGCAGTACTCCATACAAGTCTTGTTTCAGCTTTATACGGTATGAGAAGATGTTGAGGTGTAAGTTTTTCCCCTTGTCTCAAAATCAAAATGTGAATACAAAACATTTCAACTATAATGTATATATAAATAGTCAAGTTAAAAAACAGTATTTCTATCCTGTTCAAAAACATAATTATATCAACCATTTTTCATTTGCGTTTCTTTCAATACTCAGAATGTAGAGCAAAAAAAAGAAATCGTTAAAAGCAGCAAATGTATTACTAAAAATATTTTTCAAGAAAACGCCACTCAAACACTGAAACGAGTTACCTAAAAGGAAAACCATATTTTCCCCGTCTCTAACGCATTTGATTAATAATCTCACCGCGGAGAGACAGCCATATTTTTCTAACCATAAGTCCAAATCATTCGTACATATTAGAGAGGATTTAGTGAATGTTTCATTACATTCTACGAGTCATTATTCATAGTCGTGCGTCATTAATTTTTAAGTAGCTCTTAATGCTTTTTATATTTAATATATAATATTTGAGTGAATGTTAGTTTTATTTTATTTGTGGCTATAAGATATCGTATATCTAAATGGACAGGCGCTATTGGCTCTATCAAAAAGCATATTATAATATTTTTAAAATTAGGCCAATCATGGCACAGGGGCAATAAGTGTGACTGTAAAATCGGGTGGTTACGAGTTCGATCCCCACTCGAGAATATGAAATATTTATTAACATTTCATTTCTTCGCTCTGGCGTCGAACGAAGCGCGGCGTTTTGTTCCGTCACTCAACACGCAATGCTTCCAGAACTCGGCGGGAAGTGGGCAACAGAGTTTCTTAGCACTAGGTTCCCTCTGCTTACCCAGCTGTGTTCGAGATACAGCGTAAAGCTCATAAAAAAAAACAAAAAAAGTTAGCTGTCCTTTTCAAGAAAACATATTTATACGTATTATAATAACAAATTTACTTCTGTTATAACTTTTACTAACTTATTCCAGCTGCATAATTTAACTAAACCTTATTCTGAATAGAAAACTTCCTAAAACAAGTAAGTATAAGATCACATTACTTCACCAGTAAGTGTATGATATTCTTTTCTTGCTTCACGCTGTCCCCCGCATATAACAGGGTAGGTATAGGGAACCTAGTGTTAAAACACTTTGTTCCCCATTTCTTGCTGGATTCTGGAAATGCGTGTTGAGTAGCAGAACTCAACGCAGCGCTTTGTCTTGACACCAGAGGGAATAAGTGAAATTATTAAATATTTAATTTCCTGGAGTGAGAATCGAACCCATAACCTTTGGCATTTACAGTCACACGCTTGAGCCTGTACGCCACGACTGGCATCAATATGACTGGATTGTGATAATAATTATGATATATAGAATATAAAAAATACATATATAAATATATCGATCAGAAAATTCCCCAATCCATACTAACCGTTGAGATAAATTCTCCAGCATCAGTTAACTAAAGCGCATTCCGAACCGCATATAACTCGCAGTTAGTTAGAGGTTTTCAACATAAGCTTAAAGTTTGAACCGAATTTCAAATAGAGTTTAACGAACCCTTTTATCGGTATTTCATCCGTGAATTAAAATATTCACATTTAATAGGTTTAGTGATAGTTTATGAAGGTAGGGTAGACAGAGGGAACCTAGCGGTAAGACATTCTGTTCCCTATTTTCCACCGAATTCTGGAGTGATTGAAATAAAAATATACATATAATATTTCATTTCCTCGAATGGAAATCGAACCCACAACCGTTGCATTACAATCACACGCATGTCTGCCTGCGCCACGACGACCTTTCCTCCGATTGGACATATAATATACGTATATACCAATATAGATATACAAAGTGACTGGTACACGCGGTGATATTATTTATATAGTCCATTTATGCATGGTAAAATGAATATCACAAAGAGGCTATCGTAGAACAACGGCCCCTCGTCTAAGAGGTAAATGGGATAGTAGTCGGTTTGATTCTCACTTTGGGGAATGACTAATTTTCATTTCTTGCTAGCGTTAACAGAGCAAAATACGGCGTTCAGTTCCGTCTTTAGAATTGAGCAGAAAATGTAGAACAGAGTGTCTCAGTATTCTTTCTCTGCCTATGCATATAGCACATATGATAAGAAAATCAAAAAATGTACGAAAGCAAGTACAAAAACAAATATAAATTTATTATTAGAATTATTCCCTAGTCTAGATATACTCGTATAAAGTAGAGCGATCTGCTTCCGCTATTTATCAGGCTGTTTCTGCATGGGCGGAAAGAAGAGAAAGGGGTGATTTGTGTGTAGGTACTGTATGTCTATGGAAAGTAATTCACAGTGGTCGTTGTAATGATAGTAGTAAATTCATATAGTTTCACGCAGCATCCCGCACACAGCAGGGTAGGCAGAGGGAACCTAGTGTTAAGACACTCCGTTGCCCATTTTCCGCCGACTTTGGGAGGTATTGCGTGTTGGGTGGCGGAATTAAACGCCGCTCTTTGCCTCGACACGAAAGCGAAGAAATAAATTTAAATAAATATTTCAGTTCCTCGAGTGGGGATCGAACCCACAACCGTCACGTTACAGTCACACTCTTCTGCCCCTGGGCCACGACGGCCTATGCAATAGTAGTAGTAGTAGTAATAATAATGGTACATTTAAATATAAAATTATAATATGTACATTTAAATTTAAATTCATAGTATTCTTTATTAAAATAGAATTTTACAAGTACTTTTGAATTGTAGAATTAAAAAAGGGTTGAATTAAAAGTAAATAAAAAAAAATCCTTTTCCAAGATTATTTTAGGCGATTTAACAAAAAAATATTTATTAAAATTTTTAAAAACATCACTTTTCCTTTAAAAAATATTATGAATTAAACATATTCCAGTGCTCGGCTTGTGATCAATCATTTTATCATTTTATTAAGTCAAAGCAAAAAAAATAAACACATTAAAGTTATTTTCTTTGTAAGCACCGTTTATAAATAATTTATATTATAGCTAATTTCGTTTTCGTTCGTAAAAGCTCTAAAATAAATATTTAATGTTAGTTCTTGACCTATTCTAAATAATTATATAAACCAATATTCCCTCTGCCCAATACCTTACCGAAAACCCGACGTCAACTGACCAGGCTTAGTAAATTCGACCGCCAAACAGTAATGTAGGGCAGTATTTTTCAAACTTTTAATTGCTAAGATTTAAAAATTCTGGAACTGGACTGGAATTTATTTGCGAATAGCTATAGTAATATTACATAGATAGTAATATTTTTAAGAAAATATTATTATTAATAGATATAATTAATTATTTATTTTAAAGTTATTTTTCTTATGTCTCTCCCTGTAGGTTATTATACAAAAATAAAAACGCCACGTTTTGCTTCAACACCAGAACGAAGGAATAAAAATATTAAATCTGAATGATTTCCTCGAGTAGGAATTGAATCCGCAACCTGTCGCGTTTACATTCACATCGCCGTCACTAAACGCCGCGACCTGCTTCGAAAAAAATCTATATACCATATACTAAAAAGTTAATACATATTAGAAAGTAACTACATAATAATAAATCGTTAGCATACAGAAATTTCTTAATATGGATTAAAACACGGTTAAAACATTTCACAACATATTTTATTAACTTGCCAATGCTTATGAACCTTACTTTGAACTTCTCTGTATAAGGGTAATTTAATTTGAACAGAACTTTGGGACAGAAAATTACTGGCATAATCACTTTATCTAAGCTTCAGCTGTAGCATGTAGCTTGGAACTTCTGTCTAAGTTTACGTCTTATTCTGTACCTTGAAACTTCCGGCTGTTTTGTTCGTGTTTATTCGTTTCATTTAAAATCTTATTGATCCACCCCGGCATGTTAAAATCGGTAATATTTTTTAACGTTTTTTTTCATACTAACAAAAGCAACATTTTTTTTTGAACACAAAAGTTTGAACGTTTTTATTTAGCTACATCGAAATTCTTATATGCTTGTTACAACTTATTTATATTGCTAGTACCTCTGTAGAGAGAGAGTTATACAAAATGTCAGCTACAAAGATAACTGCTCAGAATTATCATTTGGTGAGAAAGAATGATATTTATTGAATCGGCTTCACGCTGTATCCCGCACACAGCAGGGTAGGCAGAGGGAACCTAGTATTAAGACACTCCGTTCCCCACTTTCTGCAAAATTCTGGAGGCATTGCGTGTTGAGTGGCAGATCTCGAGTGGGGATCGAACCCACAACCAGTCGGTTTTACAGTCACACTTCGTGCCGCTGCGCCACGACTGGACTTATTGGATAATTTTAATATTTTTAAAGTGTTATTCCACTCTTAAAAAAGAAAAATACTTTTTAGAACATGTAAAAATTTTAAAGTAGCGGGATTTGAACCCGCGCTTCTTGAAAACCATCTAAGTGCTCTGACCGACTAAGCCATACGTTCTCATTGAGCTACGTCGACTTTTTTCTAGGTTCCCTTTGCCTACTCTACTATGTGCGGGATACAACCTGAAACTAAAAAAAAATAGACAGGATATTAAAAATATGTAGATACGAAAGTTGTGTTAAAGTTCTCCTTGTACAGACGGAAAATACTACAAAAATGTTATTATTACTACATCTAAACTAGAGCACAAATTCACACGGTATGGCACATTTTCATCAAATATTTAAATTTATTAATAGAAATGTGACTGAAGCGAAATGTAACTGCAATTTAGTCAAATATCCTATTGGACAGCAATTAAATGGGCAAATAACAAATAAATAATTTGTCGAGGTCAGTCGTGGCACATGCGTACAGCTGTGAACGCGACAGGCTGTGAGTTCGAGTCCCACTTGAGAAACTGAAATATTAAACTCCTTGAGTTCGCTCTGGAATCGAGACAAAATGCGGCGTTGAGTTCCACCACTCAACACGAAATACCTCCAGAATTCGGAAGAAAGTGGGGTGAAAGCGGTAGTGTCTTAACACTAGGCTTTCTCTCCATATAGCTGACGAAACATAATAAAATTATCACCCGTAAAAGCTATATTAATTGACGAAACGAAATCCAGACAAGAATTAAATTACTATAGATCACATATGGACGCATATTGCCTAGAAGCCCAGAGGAGGGCTTGAAAGAAAATTAGACGGACCTTTACGAAGGCAATAGAGCCTATTTGATTCAAAAGTAAATACAACTAAATCCCAGAGAACATTATTTGGTTGACCCTCTGAATAAATAATGTATTCAATTTTTGTATACTCATTCCTTGGCTGGGCCATTCGTTAGGTAAGTATTTGCATTATCAATTGAATGATAACTACTTTTTTGTTTATTTTAGTGTAGTACTTTTATTTTTTTAATTTAGTGTAAATTTTATTGGTTTTTACTTGAAAGTGTTGACGTTAAAAATTTGTGATTATCTTAAGCCTATTTAATTTTAGTGTCTGAAATAGGCTTTGACAGAAAAGTGTTTTTTTCTCAGTTTCTGCCTATATCCCGCAGGTAGGCAGAGGTTGCATTCGCTTTCCGCCAAATTCTACATTGCGTATTTAGTTGCGGATATCAACGCTGCGCTTTGCGTTGTTACCAGAGCGAAGAAATTTAAATATTAAATATTTCATACACTTGACTGGGAATCGATCCCCTGACCTGTCGCATTTATAGTTGCACGCTTGTGCCACTGGCCTCAATAATCAACAACCCAGTAGTCAACAACTGGCCTCAATAATAAACATTTAAGTCATATTAATCGAATAAAAAGAATTTATAACAGAGTACACGTTAAGATATCAATGTCCAAAACGTCTTGGCGTCCCTCCAGTGAATTGTGGCTCGCTTATATGAATTTCAGTAAAATAGCACGTTGAAGCACTTGTTTTGTTGTCTATAGTGCTATAAGTTATAATTTAATGTTAGAAAAATATATTTGAAACAATAAATAAATATAACATAAAATTGTATAGATTTTTTTTTATGAATAATAAATATTTTTTCACTCAACACGCAATGCCTCGAAATATTCGGCGGAAAGTGGGCAACGGAGTGTCTTAATACTAGGTAATTTGCCTACCTCGCAATATGCGAGATACAGCGTGAGACAAAAAAAATAAAGATTTAAAATTATAAATGTTACTTTCATCACTTTTGGTCTCACATTTTATAGCTAGAAAGATGGTACTCTCCCCACGTTTTTGAAATTCTGATGATGACGAAATTTTACTTGCTGGATGGTGTAAGTATTCATATAGTAAATATAAATTTATATAACTGTGTGATCTAAACCCGTACTCGAGCTACGCTTTTTCGTGACATCGGTAGTCTTTTTTTTGCAATAAACTCAATCGACCATATGTAAGGCTCAAATGAAGTTTAAATTTTAAATGTCATTTGAACCATTCGAAAAGTTAATTTATTGAACATTCGATTGACGAAATTATTTCGAACAATGTAAAAGAAATTATAAATCTCACATTGATTTGCGCAACGAATATGCACGATCGACAATGAGGCAGCCGTGGCTTAGGGGCACAAGCGTGCTACTCTAAATACGACGGTTTTGGGTTCGATTTCGTATTAAATCGACTTCGCATTAAATATTTAATATTTTCATTTCTTCGCATTGATGACAAAACGAAACGCGGCGTTCAATTCCGCCACTCAAGACGCAATCCTGTACATCTACAAAAGGTTTTAACTAGGTAAAATAGAATTTAGATCACATAGTGCTGTAGACTAATATGGGATTTTACGGTGTTTAGTACTACACATAGCAATCGTAATGTAATACTTTCAAGAAATAAATTTTAACGACCACCTACCACCTACCAGGTCACATACGAATAAACATACATACATATGTAAGTTGATATACACATTGTCATCCTTTGCGCCGCTCAGTTGGTTAATATATTAGCGTTATAGGCCAGTCGTGGCGCAAGGCCACAAGCGTATGATTGATGATGACGCACCAGGTTGTGGGCTTCATTCCCACTCGAGGAAACGAAATATTTAACATTTTCATTTCGTGTTGATGTCGAGGCAAAGTGTAGCATTGAATTCGACGGAAAGTGGTGAGCGGAGTGTCGTAACACTTGCTTCCCTCTGTCGACCCTGCTACATACGAGACACAGCGTGCAGCTGTACAAAAAATAAAGATGTATTCATTGTATGAAATTATACAGCAGATTAGTATTCTTGTATCCAAGATACTCATACATCAATCCCTAAATCTAACCCAAATCCACACCAATACAAATAAAACTTTATCGACAGCCCAAGCCCTAATTTAAATACAGATTTTTAATACAAAGCAAAACTCGCACTGCGTGTGTAGTTTATAATGCAAATTGGACTAACTTCCAAACATATTACCATTACAAACGAGGTTTCTTACTGAGAGTGGGATTATATATTAACATAATATGCTAATACACAGCTAATAGATAGCGATAGGGATCGCATTTCTAACTTCATTAGGCGTGTGATGTTAATTTTATAATTGGTATTATTATATTAATAATTGATACTGATGTAGTGCGGTTTCGATATTTTTGATTAAATATGATGATGGTGGATTTGTGATGTACTTTCGACGGAGTGTACTGATTCCGTGATACGTATTTTTTAACATCGGATATGTATATACATTTTTGGCTTCTCTCTTTATCCCGTAAATAGCGAATAAGCAGAGCAGAGAGAGAGAGATTAGGCACTCCATTCTCCATTTTCGAATTCCAGATAAAGCATGTTGAGAGACTGAGCTCAATGCTGCATTGAAGCGGAAATATTACAACAATTTATTCTCCCGAATGGGGGTCGACCTCAAAACTTTATCCCGCTGCGCCACGATAGCACTCTGACATGAAAATAACCACAAAATTTATTTTTATTTGGAGATCACAAAATTATACAACGTTGGGTTTATAAAGAATAAGCAAACAGAGCAGAGAGAAAATTTAGGCACTTCATTCTCCACTTTCAATTGAATTCCAGATAAAGCTGTGTGTTGAGAGACGGAGCTCAATGCCGCATTAGAGCGGAAATATCACAACAATTTATTCTCCCGAATGGGGGTCGACCCCAACACTTTGTCCCGCTGCGCCACGATAGCACTCTGACATGAAAATAACAACAAAATTTATTTTTATTTGGATATCATAAAATTATGCAAACGTTAGGTTTATAAAGAATAAGCAAATAGAGCAGAGAGAGAGTTTAGGCACTTCACTCTCCACTTTCCATTGAATTCCAGATAAAGCTGTGTGTTGGGAAACGGAGCTCAATGCCGCATTGGAGCGGAAATATCACAACAATTTATTCTCCCGGTCGATCCCACAAGTTTGTCCCGCTGCGCCACGATAGCACTCTGACATGAAAATAACAACAAAAAAACTTATTTTTTACTAAGAGAACACAAAATTATACAACGTTAGGTTTATAAAAAAATCAAGTACTATTACCATACCATATGGAAATTTAAAACGGATATGTAAAAACAACTCGCTCGTCGTACTCATACGAAATGTTCAACTTCTATTTATTTTATCAACTATCTATTACGCGTTTCACATCTCAATGAATATAAATTAAATAACGTAGTTTTAAGCTAAACTTGTTTGATTCTAAAGTAAACACGGCCGTATCACGGATACCCGCACGGCTGGCCTTTTGAATCGGTAATGAACTCAATTTTTCCAAACTCATTCGGTTTGTACGTAGGTATTCGATGCAGGTAAAAATATTTACATGGGAATCGCTGGAATTTTTGTACTACTTCATTCTATATGCATTAGGTGGGATATGCAGGTAGATTGATGAAAAAATACTTCGTTTTCATATTATATTATGGGAAAGTGAAAAATATTTATGAATCAGCTTCACGCTGTAGCTGAGGGAACTTAGTGTTAACACTCCGTTCTCCACTTTCCGCCGAATTCTAGAGGTATTGCGTGTTGAGTGGTGGAACTCAACGCCGCTTGCCTCGACACCAGAGCAAAGAAATAGTAATA
The DNA here is from genome assembly GCA_013421005.1 of Heliconius erato x Heliconius himera. Classification (NCBI taxonomy): domain Eukaryota; kingdom Metazoa; phylum Arthropoda; class Insecta; order Lepidoptera; family Nymphalidae; genus Heliconius; species Heliconius erato x Heliconius himera. The sequence goes on from JAATLQ010022520.1 coordinate 19,490, forward strand.
TATAGTATTATATATAAATTTAAATAAATATTTTATCTCCTCGAGTGGGACTGGCCTGGTTTATACGAATTTATGAATAAGAGGGTTACATCAATTTATTTTTCATATAATCTATTAATCTATATATATAAAAGGACTTGTGCTGACTGACTGAGGTAAGACGCACGTAGAGCCGTAACCGCTGATGGTAGAAACGTGAAATTTGGGCAGATGTTTATTTTCATATTCTGGACATCCACTAAGAAGGGAATTTGAAAAATTTTAACCCTAAAGCTATGAAATAGGGGTTGAAAGTTTGTATGGAAAAAAAATTAACCTGTACCGATTTTTATAAAATTTGAAATTCAGACTTAAAAATATTTCATTGAACACGTGTTTCATGGTTTTAAGAATTCACCCCTAAGGGTTCAAATAAGAGTTGAAAGTTTATATGGAAAAATCTTTAAATTGCCACCGATTTTTATAAAAAATTAAATTCAGACTGTTAAAAATATATTATTGAACACGTGTTTCGTGGTTTTTTTTAGAATTCACCCTTAAGGGTTGTAAATAAGCGGGCGAAGCCGCGCGCGCCCTCTAGTTAATCTATATATATAAAAGGACTTGTGCTGACTGACTGAGGTAAGACGCACGCAGAGCCGTAACCACTGATGGTAGAAACGTGAAATTTGGGCAGATGTTTATTTTCATATTCTGGACATCCACTAAGAAGGGAATTTGAAAAATTTTAACCCTAAAGCTATGAAATAGGGGTTGAAAGTTTGTATGGAAAAAAAAAAATCTGTACCGATTTTTATAAAATTTGAAATTCAGACTTAAAAATATTTCATTGAACACGTGTTTCATGGTTTTTTTTAGAATTCACTCCTAACAAGCGGGCAAAGTTGCGCGCGCCCTCTAGTGTATAATAAACTTCTTCATAAATATTCACATTAAAAATATCAGCAAGAGGAAATTTTAAAATTTTACAATAGTAATCTTTAGATCTTGCTAAGAATAGAATATTTTGTCGTATCGAAAAATTAAACCCATTCACGTATGGTTTAGTCCATAAGTCTACGGCACCTCGTAAACAATTTATTTGTATTAATAAACAACGCTTGTATATCATAAAATTTAATTGAAACTGGTAAAATCTAAACAATATGATTTTATTAATAGTAGATAGCCAGAAAGGAAATAAAATCGACGTAATCGTAAAACAGAACGGTTTCAAAGCTCATATCACTGACCGTTGACTTTTATGTTCGAGCGAAACATTAATGTAATGTAATTATAATATGTATATTGAATCTCGTGTTATATTTTGTTTAGAAATTAAATACAATATAATTATCTTTTCTTGTTTTAGCTCCAAGACCCCCTGTTCTCCGTTTTCAGGTCAATTTTTGTAACATTGTCATTCTAGCAGTTTCTCAGAAACTGCGACGCTGCAGTTTGTCTCGTTATAAGAGCCAGGAAATGAAAATAATTAATTTCATTGAATAGACTAACGCCCAATATTAATAACCTATCTCCAACGTCAATCTTAGATTGATTCATATATCTATCCAATCTCTAGATTGGATAGATATATGAAACAGTCTAAGATTGACGTTGGATATAGGTTATTAATATTGGGCATAAAAGGTCACGGATTTTTTGAAATGATGAAGGATACGGCCAGATTTAATTTTATGGATTGTAGAACAGTCCTCTCATGTAAATAATCTCGGTTTGCCTACTCCTAGTGCTGGTCTTCGATGTGTTTTAGTCTTTCTTCATAAATTATATGTCATACTTATACTATGATAGCCCTGAAATGCAACCATAGCAAAGTCAGAGTTGGCCTCTCGTGAGGACACTGTACTTCGTATAATTGATACTAAAACTGACAATTTCTATTTTCGTTTATATTTCGCATTAACTGTCACTTGGGTGCATCATAACTCGGAAATGCTACCACTGAGAGCCGACAGATCAAATTTATTTTGTCTGAGGAGACGCCATAATATGCACCAAAACTGACCATTTCCCTAATCGCTTTTTTTTGTAACAAAGAAAGCTCAAAGTACTCAAAATTACAACTACTGAGAACAGGCTGAGCGAGATCATTCACATGCTCTACAAACCATGAAGTACAATCTGGTCGTATCCTGATAGTTACGAAAAATCCCGTGACCTCTTAGTCTAGAACAACCGTCGCATTTATAGTCAGATGCTATGCAACGCCATTTTTTTATTTTGGTTTTTGCAAATTTTTAATGCAGCGAAGACTTTTGTTTTAAAATAATTATGAAGATTTCACAGATCCCATAAATATTTTTTTTATCAATCACTGTTTTCAGTTAATATCTTTAACTAGTAATAGGTTGTAATTTAAAAAAAATTAAATCATCATTTCACTTGTTTATAATTTTTAAAACACCTGGAAACTATTAATCTCTGTCGGGCCTTAATTTTTTTTTCTTTATGGATTCAATGATAATTTCCAATGTTATATATTTCGAGTATTTTTGTTTTGTATGACGATATATTTTTTACTATTATACCTAGTTGTTTACTTAATGTAATTTCCTAGTACGATTATTGTCATAGATAACATTTTTGATTTGAATATAAAATATAACATAATTATTTTTATTATATTGTTTTTATCAAATTATTATTAAGTTTAATATATTTTAATATAATTTTTAATTAAAATATATATGAAGGAAGCGTGAGCAGTAAGAAAGGTAGTGGAAAACCTCAGTTGACTTTCAAAAGCACAGGATCAAAGATACCGATGGAAGGTCACGTAAAAATAATGAGGACCGCGCAGGGCCTGTATGAAGAGGTCGATGCCTTTGGACAAGGCGAAAGAGGTATGCAGAGACCATAGATTTTGGCGTTCCGTTCTATCTGACTACCCCGTTAGGAATACAGCGTAAAAGTAAGATAAGATAAGATAAGAATATATTTCATACCTACACATATTATATATAACATTCATTGTTTTATCATCACGTTCATTTTTTACTTTCTATAATGATAAAAGTACAAGTATTTATTTCATACAATTTATTTTAACTTGAACTTCAAATCTTAAGATGGGTGGCTATTCATCTGTACTGCCGGCTTTGGCAAGGATCCAGTGGATTTTCGCAGCCGCTTACCCACCATAAAATATTTTCTTGCAACATAAAATACATTTAAGAGATCTACTGAGAGTACTTGTTATACTATATTTTGTTAATAAATTCTTAAATGCTTAAACAACTATATAGTTCTGGATTTAATAGGAAAAACACGAGAAGCTACCGCCGCGCTTTGCCTCGACACCAGAGCGAAGAAATGAGAATATAAATGTAAATAAATATTTCTATGATTATGAGGCCGGTCGTGGCGCAGCGGCACGAGGTGTGACTGCAAAATCGACTGGTTCTGGGTTCGATTCCCACTCGAGGAGATGAAATATTTACTTAAATTTATATTTCCATTTCTTCGCTCTGGTGTCGAGGTTAAGCGCGGCGTTGAGTTCTGCCACTCAACACGCAATGCCTCCAGAATTCGGCAGAAAGTGGGGAACGGAGTGTCTTAACATTAGATTCCCTCTGCCTACCCTGCTGTGTGCGGGATACAGCGTGAAGCTAATTTAATCTTTAATTTTTAATTTAATAAATATTTCATTTCCTTGTGTGGGGATTGAACCCACAACCAGTCAATTTTACAGTCACACTTTGTGCCTCTGCGCCACAACTGGCGGCGACCTGATTAGATGGATTCTATTTTGATTTCAAAATAATTATATTTACAGTCAACTAGGCGTAAGCTAGGTTTTCTATCTGTGTGAGTGTACATATATATAGAAAGTGTAAGTGTCGACGGCTCGAGACGTGGCGCATCCTTTATTTGACCTTTCCTTCTAGGAGCAACGTTACGTGTACAAATCTTAATATTTGATTTTTATGTTCAATTTATTTAAAGTGACAGAAAAATTTGACACGATAAACACGATAGTACACCACAGTGTACAAGAATAAAAAAGTATGTATAGCAGCAGTAAAAGAAGAAGGAAATTCGTAGTCACAGCGATTTTCTTGATCATATTACGGAACATTTCTTACTAATAATAATTATAAATAATAATCAGCTTCACCCTGTATCCCGCAAACAGCAGGGTAGGCAGAGGGAACCTAGTGTTAAGACACTCCGTTCCCCACTTTCTGCCGAATTCTGGAGGCATTGCGTGTTGAGTGGCAGAACTCAACGACGCAAAACAAAACGTCTTCTTTTTTTCTGTCTCTACTTTTAGTAATCTAACACAAATTCAAAGTTCAGCTTACGCCTCGCTGACTGTGTACACGCATAAAATTATTATTACTTTTCCAAGAAATAATTTTGCTTTTCCTTCACACGTATACAAATGAATTTTGTAATTAGACCTCAACTTGGGAAAACTTGTTAATATTCTCAATTTTAGTTTTAAAACAACTTGAACGCTATACTTCTTATGCGGTCGGAATATTTATACTTTTAAGTACACTCACAAAGTTAAGCAATTATTTCGAGTTTCGTATTAATTAATTGTATAATCTTAAATTAGTAAACTCCTTTGGTTCTTAGTAAATCTAGGCATACTTCTAATATTTTTGTTAATTGCCTGTATAAATAACTTAAATATAGTTATAAAGTCAAATAAATAAATCATCTTTACGCTGTATCCCGCACACAGCAGGGTAGGCAGAGAGAACCTAATGTTAAGACACTCCGTCCCCACTTTCTGCCAAATTTTGGAGGTATTGCGTGTCGAGTGGCAGAACTCATGCACTCGCGCTTTGCCTCGACACCAGATCGAAGAAATGAAAATATAAACGTAGGCAAATATTTCATTTCCTCGAGTGGGGATGGAACCCACAACCAGTCTATTTTACAGTCACACTTTGTGCCCCTGCGCCACGACTGGCCTCGATTTGTAGGTACATATTAATATTTTAAACTAGTTGCCGCTCTCGTAAAACTCCGTGCTTTCCCGCCCCCGTAGGGGTTTTGCGAGAACCTCTCTCTCAGTCCCTAAGGAGCCTATGTGACAAATTTCAGCTATCTACGACGCGTAGTTTCGGATATGTGTTGTATGTTAGTCACTCAGTAACAAAAGAGTTTTGTACATACATAGATGTAAGCATTTGTTTAGTCTGGAAATACAAACATTTGCTGTTTTTAGGTTCACGCTGTATCCCGCACATATCAGAGTAGGAAGAGGGAACCTGGAAACTGATTATTAACATACTCCATTTCCACTAAGACACGCTTTCCTGAAAACTATTATCACACGTTAACGTAGAGAATGGAGTGTCTCGTCACTAGATTATATGCGCCCGCCCCGAAAATTCGAGAGTTGTGTTAGGATAATAGAATAATAGATTAATTTTATCCACGAACTGGATCAAGGCCAGATATTTATAATATATCCAAACAATACCGTTATAGAATTCATAATTATAATTTAAATGCAGGTACTATAATATATACATGAATATTAAATTATGGAAATAATTTCCGAATTTATTACCGAAATTACTTTTAATTGAATAATTTCATTTGCAAACGTATTGTGGTACCGTTTTTGAATATTTAGAGAACAATAAATGAAAAAATATATGTAAAAAAGCTAAAAGTATTTATAGCTTTTTTATATATATATTTAGGCAATGGTGATATATACTATGAAAAATGGAGTAACGTATCACGTAAATCTATCTTCTTGTTCAAAAATTACCTTAATATTGAAAATAAATATATTTCTTGGGATGAGAATTTTACTAATTTGCGTCAACTTAGAGAGACTACAAGGTGCGAAAGGCAACTCTGAAAAATATCTACATTCTTTATACGTAAAAATATCTCGAATTGGATTTGAACCCGCTATCAACATCTTCAATAAGATTCAGTGATAGCGTCGTTACAAAGTTGTGGTATTAAAACGTCAGCCCTCGGAGCGTGCGTAAAGCCGTTGGTTTACCACCTGATCTTTGCCCTCCAGTCATGTAGATCGCTATCTCGTCGCTTTATAAGAGCGAAGAAATAAAGAGAATTTATATTTTTGTAAAATCTTACATTTTATAATAAAATTTCTTATGCTTCTTGGCACGTGTTAGACTTCAGATCAAAAAAAAAATGATTAAGTAACGAAACGCCAAGTATTTTTTTATTATTTGCTATACGCCGTCGTAATTTATGTGAAATACGCACATGACAGTATGAGTTTATATAATTTGCACGGGATATACCGTTCTCTTTTTCAAAAACAATAAAATAATATGATATGGTAAACCATGTCAATATACTTAGGGGAATTGTGCTTAAGATGACATACTTTTTCTTTCAAGACAAATATTTGAAATAAATGAAGTCATCTGAGATCAGGACATTGCCAATATTATCATATATATCATAATCAACGAAAGTATTGTAGTTTCAGAACAATCAAAGCAACATAAAATTAAAAAACAAACATAAATCGCACTTAGGTCGACCGGTGTAAGACGACATACCTATAGGGTAAGATGACATAGACGTCATAACCTGCGATCCACTGACTTTTTTGTTCTCACGTGACTTTCCTGTAGAAGTAGACTTTAGCAATGGAGAAATTTCATTAAGTAT
>JAATLQ010022520.1:26216-44751 GCA_013421005.1 Heliconius erato x Heliconius himera
GTATGCCATCTTATACTCACGTTTTGTATGTCATCTTACCCAATAGATATGTGAATTTAATTGTAACAGTTGTGACAAAAGTTTATGGGTAAGAATGCGCTTTTAGCGTTAGTTGTGTCATATAATAAGCCTATTTTACATTAAAAATTACTTCAAGTAGAAAATCCTTACCTTACGTGTATTTTCACCACCAAGCAAAAGCGAAAGAAAAATTTTCTGCTATTCAAAATTACGAAAACTTGAACTACTTGCCAATGTGCGTTTACCTTCCGTCATAATGAATTTGAATACTAGCGATATCTAAAGACACTCTCTAAAACGTTACAAGATCACACTCAGCGCAAATATTTAAATCAATATTGGCAGTGTGTCATCTTATCTTCGTATGCCATCTTAAGCACAATTCCCCTATTTAGAAAACGTATAAAAAATTTAACATAGCGGAACTCGAACCCGCGCCTCCTTGCAACCGACCAGGCGCAGTGGTCAGAACCACTAAGCCATACGTTCTCTAAATAAGTAGTTTTATTTTTTATTTAAAATTGTTAAATAACATGTCAATATATCCGGAAATTCTGTATCTCTAAAATAAAATACAACTTACAAAATCTGTCACAATAAATCTTAACATGAAAAAAACCCTTGATATATTTACTTATACAAAAATTAAAAAAATAAAGAACGGTACCGCTGCAAATTGTTAAGATATAATTCACCTCTATACAGGTAAATGTAGAAAGCAAGCAAACTGAGATAATCCTATAAGAAGACTCGTACCTTTCAACAAAGGAACTAGCTTACTATAAAATTCTGTGCATTTTAACACAATTATGAAATGTGTTCCGTCTTGGAACCAAGCAGGATTAAAATTAAAATAATTATATCTATTTTTACGGCACTTGAACTGCAATAAAACAAAAGAAATATACAATTTATATTATACCAATCTTTTTATAAACTGCTTAACCTCGTTAATCAGTTTGCTAGCTTAGTGTAAGCTACATAATATTCGCCTCGTCCACTGTCATCAACCTCTTCATACTTGTCATCCGGGGGTCCTCATGCTTTTACGTGACCTTCCTCCAGTATCTTTGATACTGTGTTTTCGAAGGTCAACCGAGGTCTAACGCTACCTCACTTTTCCATCATAAATATTTTTTCCTTTCATCACTCATTCGTTCGATGTGCCCAAACCAGCTAAACACGATCTTTTTCGTTCTCATCGTGACATCCTCGCTAGTACCTGCCATTCTGTTTGTCTGTTCATTGCGGATTCGATCATGTCAGCTGACTTCGCATATCCTACGAAGGGATCGCATCTCCACGGCATTCATCTTTCTTTCATTCTTCTGCTGTAATCCACGTTTCGCTGCCGTATAACAGCGTCGGTACCAACACTGCATTTTGTACGACCAAACGCACAGCTGTGCTGACATTTCGCCGTCTCATCGTCGTTAGCCCTGTTACCGGCAGCAATACCCCTTTTCACTTCCATCTCGTATCTGCCATTTCTACTGAAAATACTTCCCAAATATATCACTTCATTCACTTGTTCTAATATCTTGTCATTTGACACTGACTTTGCATTCCGTCCTTTCCTCATCTCTTTTTCCAAAACCTTTACCTTATTCGCATATTTTATTTAAATATATTTAAATTCTAAGACTTTAATGCCTAGAAAATGGTCAGTTCACGTTATGTCGGTTTATCTTGTCTTATGTGTTTATCACTTAATGTAGAGTAGAGCCTAAACTCATATGTTTTGTATTTATTTAGAAATGTATATATGAAACGGGACTAGTGACCACTCTTTTTGGAAACTATTTTTAACACGCATTTATTATATCGAGTTGCAACTAAGTACATATGTAATAAAATCTAAGAATTTGAATTAATTGTCGTATGAATTAAGCAACACTTTAAGAAAATATATATTCAAATTATATTTTTATTTTGATGACGATCACCTTATCTACTCCACTAGCCATTTTTAAACACATTGCTTGTTGAGTGACAAAATTAAACGTCGCGTTCTTATGAAAAGTGAACTTATTTTTTCTTAAATAAAAGTTTTTTTTCTAGAGTTGACTTAAATCTAGAAGCCACATTTACAGACTATTATTTTATCCAAGATGGTTTTAACCAAAAAATGCGAAATATAATATTATTTCAACCAACAAACGATAATTGTATTTTAAATTAAAACATTGTTTTTTGCAGAAGTTGGCAAAAAATTTTATATTGCAAGGACTTACTTTGCTGTCTCAATTTTCGATAAATTTAACATACCTTTGTAATTAAATATGTAGACATATTTATAGAATATTATAAAAAGGCGCAGTGCGACTATAAACGTAACAGGTAGTGGGTTCGATTCCCATTCGACTAAATGAAATATTTAATATTATCATAGTCCTCGCTCTAATAATTGAAATATCTATCTAAAATAATAGAAATATCTTAATAAGAACGTAGTAAAAAAAATATATTTAATATTTTTTATATATAGTTACCGAGAATTAACAATATAAATTGAAGCTCATCTCCATATGAAAATATAAAATTCAGATTTTATTTTTGATTAAATATTAATATGAACATAAAAGTTTCTATAATTATAATTTCAAACTACCTTAAAAAAAGGTATCATAATGATGCCAACAAGCGTTGTAATAAAAAAATATTTGTAAAAACAAAAACCCCGACTGCATCAAACCAAAAAGAAAATAAACAAGCCCAATAGTTTATTAGGATTAACAGCCGGGACCTCTTTAAATTATGCGGGGTTCCTGGTAAAGATTTTATTGATTGAAGAATTACTTATAGGTCCCGACTGTTAATCCTAATAAACTATTGGGCTTGTTAATTTCCTTTTAGTTTGATGCAGTCGGGGTTTTTGTTTTTACAAATATTTTTTTATTTTACATTTTTTTGTTAGAATTTATTATGGTAATGATATTCATGATATACCTTTTTGAAATCCTGAAATTGAGCTCTTAAATTTGATACCCATATTGTGGTTTTCGAAACGAAAAAATTTTTTTTCACTAAGTCCAATGGCGTACCACAGCCGCCATGATTATTTTTTATTAGCGTCACCTATCTAAGAACACTTGGGCTGCCAATACGAATCTAACGATACCTCAAATATGTAAATCCGTTCAGCGGTTCTGGAGATACGAGGTAATAAAGAATATTACATACATACAAGATACGCGCGAAAAACATAACCCTTCCTTAGCAGTCGGGAAAAATCTACTGAATTCAATATGAACGTATGGCTGTATTGATTAGAGTGTTGAACAGATTTATTGAGGGGTTCAAATCTTGTCTCGATTTTTTTTTTAAATCGAAAAACAAAAGAAGATTCATAAGTAAAGAAATATTTTATTATGGAATAACAAAAAGAAAAAACAAAACAAAACTTTAAAAATAACGCTTGCATTTATCAAAAAAAAAACTTTTCAAACACGCAGATACTGATTGATTTTGAATATTACAATATTATGTCAGTTAAATCGGTTTCACGCTGTATCCCACACACAGCAGGGTGGGCAGAGGAAACATGTGTGTTAAGACAATTTCCACTGAATTCTGAAGGCACTTCGTAATGAGTGACGGAACTCAACGCCGCGCTTTACCAACACCAAAGCGAAGAAATGTAACTACAAAGCTCGTTCCCCAACAGTTAAGTATCAGTTTTTCGCTAACATTCGGCCATTAGGGAAACGGAATGCAGACGAATCAATCGAATTATAGTCGGTGGTGCGCCATTAGCCGAGCACCAAGACGGCGGGCGGCGCATCCCAGAGACTCTAAGTGCATTAGAGCAGAGCTAATCACCCCGTGCTGCACAAGTATTTCGTGTAACACAATTATTTCTACCGAATGTTCTTCTCTGCTTCTACTGAGCTTGATTATTGAATAATTTTAGTTTTAATTAGCTTTTTTTAGAGTTCTGTAGTATATCCTATATATATAAATTATCACTTTTTCAAAAGGATCATGTTTTTGCCCGTCTGTCTGTCTGTGTGTCTGTCAAGCTGAAATCAATATCAAATAATCATGTATTTTGATACTTTTTTGAAAAATAAAAGCAGAAAAACGCGAGGCCAGTCGTGGCGCAGCGGCAGGAGGTGTGACTGCAAACCGACTGGTTGTGAGTTCGATCCCCACTCGAGGAGATGAAACATTTACTTAAATTTATATTTCCATTTCTTCGCTCTGGTGTCGAGCTTAAGCGTGGCGTTGAATTCTGCCACTCAACACGCAATGCCTCCAGAATTCGGCAGAATGTGGAGAACGGAGTGTCTTAACAATAGGTTCCCTCTGCCTACCCTGATGTGTGCGGGATACAGCGTGAAGCTAAAATAAATAAATAAATAAATGTCAGTTAAATCAGTTTCACGCTGTATCCCACACACAGCAGGGTGGGCAGAGGGAACCTAGTGTTAAGACAATTTCCATTGAATTCTGAAGGCATTACGTAATGAGTGGCGGAACTCAACGCCGCGCTTTATCAACACCAGAGCGAAGAAATGAAACTACAAACCTCGTTCCCCAATAGTTAAGTATCAGTTTTTCGCTAACATTCGGCCATTAGGGAAACGGAATGCGGACGAATCAATCGAATTATAGTCGGTGGTGCGCCATTAGCCGAGCACCAAGACGGCGGGCGGCGCATCCCAGAGACTCTAAGTGCATTAGAGCAGAGCTAATCACCTCGTGCTGCACAAGTATTTCGTGTAACACAATTATTTCTACCGAATGTTCTTCTCTGCTTCTACTGAATTTGATTATTAAATAATAATTTTAGTTTTTATTAGCTTTTTTTTAGGGTTCCGTAGTTCAAAAGGAAAATTGGATAATTTATAGGATCACTTTGCCCGTTTGCCCATCTGTTTGTCTGTCTGTCTGTCAAGCTAAAATTAATGTCAAATATTCAAGTATTTTGATACTTTTTTGAAAAAATCAGGCATACGAGCAGCTATGCAACGGTTTTGATACATTTTTCATGAAATTCGCCGCGTAATCTAAACCCATATAGACACACCCACATACCCAAAATTTATTTAATGTGTTAGGCCTCTTCTATTGATGTACCTAATATATCCAATATCACACGTTATGTCTGATTTAGTTGTCACTTCTGCCTTCTATAATTTATGGCACTAAGAGCTCTACTAAACTAATCAAGTAAAAATCTGCTTTCTGCAAAAATAAGTAAAATCTCATCAACAACGTCATGTAAAAAACCAACCAAGTCTCGATGAAGCTGTTTATTTATCTATGAAAAGTAATAAAATCCCTAAGTAAAGCCAAGCCATTTCTAAGATTTCTTACTATGATTTTTTTATTAAAAAACATTCAACTTCACGCTATCCCGCACACAGCAGGGAAGGCAGAGGGAACCTAGTGTTAAGACATCACACTTTGTGCCCCTGCGCCACCATTGTCCTCTATTTTATATTTCTCAATATTTTTTTTTATTAATATAGTAAAATTTTATGTCACTTGGCCGTTGACTTGTCGATATTCACAAAACGTTCAACATCTAATGTGTACATTAAAACAAGATATTAACAGCTAGCATATGTAATTATGCGATAGTTATATAAATGCTAGAGGCCGGTCCTGGCGCAGCGGCACGAAGTGTGACTGCAAAACCAACTGGTTGTGGGTTCGATCCCCACTCGAGGAGATGAAATATTTACTTAAATTTATATTTCCATTTCTTCGCTCTGGTGTCGAGGTTAAGCGCGGCGTTGAGTTCTGCCACTCAACACGCAATGCCTCCAGAATTCGGCAGAAAGTGGGGAATGGAGTGTCTTAACACTAGGTTCCCTCTGCCTACCCTGCTGTGTGCGGGATACAGCGTGAAGCTAATTTATTTTTTTTAATTTTTTATATAAATGTTAAACCAGAATCTACCACCAATTAATTTTATACTAAATATTACGCGGAGAAAACTTATTTAATAAATCAGACGCAATAGCTGTTTAATTAAATTTTCTGTTACTAATTATAATAGAATTCACGCCGGCCACGTTGTTTGTGTGTTTTCAGGTTCTTTGGACTGTAAACCTCGAGTGCATCTGGTTAGAATAACCGCGCTACAATTACTTAGATATAATTTTCGTGAAAATATTTTATAAATATTACAAATTAGATGAATGAAATAAACAGAGACAAACCACGGCGTTGTGTTGCGCTAATCAGCATTTAATGTCACGAAAAGTGAGCAACGAAGTGTCGAAGAGTGAAGGGAGGCCGGTCGTCGCGCAGTGGCACAAAATGTGACTGTAAAACCGACTGGTTGTGGGTTCGATCCCCACTCGAGGAGATAAAATATTTACCTATATGGGGAACAGAGTGACTTACCACTAGGTTTCCTCTGCCTACCCTGCTGTGTGCGGGATACAGCGTGAAGCTGATTTTTTTTAAGTGTACACTAGGCTTCTTTTACCTACCTTGACGTGCAGAAAAAAAGCGAAAAATTAAAAAAATCTGTCCTCTACATCATCAAAATTCTAATTTACGAATACTAAACCTACGAACTCTACAACCTGCAATCAAATACCGTAACATGTCACAAGTGATTCAATAAAAAAAAATCAACACGACCTCATACACAGAATATTGATTCCGCTTCGAATACGACATATCTACTATCTATTGAAATTGGAATGTTCCAAATCTATAAAAACAATTTTCCTCCACGGATATGTTGATATGGGAAAAGGATATTTTCGACACCATTTCACACTGAAATGTATGAAACTGGAACGTGACTGCGTGTTGGGTGAGATTAGATGTTATGCCGAGTTAACTTATTGCTGACGATATGGAATTCCTTTTGCGAACAATTTGAACGTAATTTGCAGAATCTACCTGTTTCGAATATTCTTTGATCTCTTTATCGTGTTTGTAATAAATGCAACGTTGGACGAAAAAGAAAAGAAAAATGTTAAGAAAAGGTAAATACTTACTATTGCAATAACTCAGTAGGTTTTATTTTATTCGTTCTGTTTATATTATAATCGCTTTATAAGTGATTGGGGCAATAAATTATTTTAATTTTTCCACTCTGGTCAAAGTCAATCAAAAATAAGCCAAAGAGCGGCGTTTATTTTTTCCACTCAATACCCAATCTTATGAATTCATACGAAAAGTGGAGAGTGAAGTGTATTGACACTAAATTGTCTCTATTTATCGTTACCTCAAAAAAGTTTAATATAAATAAATTGTATACTTATTTTTTTTTGTTTTAATAGGATAGGCTGAGGGAATCTGAGAACTTAATTTAAAGAACTCCGTTTCCTATTAAAAAAAATCCGTTATCCACTTTTAGCGCAATTCTGTGGATATTACATGTTGAGTGTCAGAACTCAACACCACATTTGTGACGTTACAGAATGAGGAAATGAAAAAAAAATATTAATATTTAATTTCTCCGAGTTTGAATCGAATCCATAACCGTCGTGTTTGTAATTATAAAAAAAAATACTACCAATTTAAATTAAAAAAAAATTTAAATACTACTAAATTGGTAGTATTTAAAAAAAAAATTAATTTTTAAATACTACCAATTTAGTAGGTATTACTACAAATTAAATCACATTGCTTTAATAATCAATTTATATTTGTTTTATAGGTACACCACTGCCCATTGCCCAGCTTTGTAAATATTTGATAGACACAATATGAAATAATCAACTAATGACGATTTTAAGGCAATAAAATACCAAATTTTATAATTGAAATAGCCACAATGTTGGATTAATCGAAATAAATATTGATATTATACGTGGTTTATAATTTAATGCCAGTTTTGATGTTTGTATCCCGTGACATTTAACAATTATAACATTATCATTAACATAAGCTTTATTTAATTATCAGTAAACTTATTATTAAAGTTATTAATAATTTTACAAATAATTAAATAATATAGATAGTATAAGTTCTTCTTGAGCTTAACATCTCATCTCGCAAATGCCTACCCTGGCAGGAGGTATTTAGTGACAGCAAGCTGGATTATCTGCTCTTCGACAGAATTTGAGACAGTGATAGTGTTGAGAAGAAAAACTCAACGCTGAATTTCTTGCAGTAATAATGAAAAAAATCTTGATAAATGACAACAATTTTTTATCCCTCATAGATAGAACCTCTTTGTAGCCCCGTCCTCCACCTCCCGTCGTTTCGCACACGGCGTGCTCGATAGTGGTCCTCAGTGAACCCTATCAGTGCGTTCTCTCAAGGTGCACGTGGCAGATGTGGAACGTTGCAGTCCTCATAAGGGCTGGCAAGGGTTGCTGCGGATTTCCATCGCGGACCCCAATGAATATGAATGCTGTGGAGATGCGATCTCTTCGTAGGAGTCAGGAGTCTTAGAACATGCTGGCGATTTGGGCACTTAAACGAATCAGTGATGAAAGAATGGCAATAAAGATTTACGATCACGTGAGTATTCGGTTGACCTTCAAAAACACCGTATTAAAGATACTGGAGGAAGGTCACTTAAAAAGCAAAAGGACTCCCCGGAGGAGATATATGAAGAAATGGATGACAGTAGACGAGGCGAAAAAGCTATGTTGAGACTGTTTTGCGATCCGTTTTCTCTGACTACTCCGCTAGGGATACAGCGCAAAGCTAAGTTTATGTTTTCAGTTCTAAGATAGAACCTCCAATCATCGATCTGTACTGCTGCACCATAAATGATGTATAAGTTTTATGATGAGGTAAGTTTTATAAGAAATAAAATATATGAATGTTGTGTATGACAGTATACTCGTATAAACAATTGATTTCGTTTAATTAAATAAACGAAATCAATCTGTTTGTTTTCATAACGAATCATAACGGTGAAATTGAAAGTTATTGGATATCGGTGTATTTATATTTATTATTAGTAGTATTATATATATTTTGGATACCCGACGTTTCGAACACTTTGCAGTAGTCCGTGATCACGGGTAGACTGAGGTGATATTTGTCTGTCAGTTGACATAATTATTATATCAAGCTACGACCAACGATTTCTTAATTACTTCGCGTAATGCTCGCTTAATTTAATTAGATAGATAATTTGATATCAAGTATGCTATATGATCTATATTAAGACCACCGTTTCTCTTGAACAGTAAATTTCGACATGTTTGGTGGATACCAGAACTAGAACGGATCATTCTAAATAATTTAAATTAAATAATGAGAAAATATTATTGTTTAATACATAGCCTTTTTATGGCAATGTATTAAACAATATTATAAAAACCGGACAAGCGCGCGTCGGGCTCGGCCACCGAGGGTTCTGTACAAAAATTGGATGTCTAGAGCTTTTTATGAAATTCAGGCTTAGCTTAGCCAGAGCCCTCTGATACCTCTCTCTAGTTGGCATTTTGTTAATAATTTTCATTTGTTCAATATAAAAAAAGCTATAAATGCGAATAAGTTTAACCATGTCCTAGAAACTGGCTGAAAATTGAATCAGTATTGACCTCACAGTAAACATGTTAATTCCAATTAAATTCAAATTAATTTTAACTGATTCATATGATTATTTAAATTATAGTAACCGATTCTGAACGTTACCTGATCAGTCAGTCTGGTAATCATTATTATTATTTTGACTCATATTACATCTCTATAATCTATATAAAAATGCAACACAATTCTGCAGGCCAGCCACGGCTTTGGCTTACATTGTATTTACTACTAAAATTCGATCTAAAACTATTAACTATAACACATAGTATGGAGAATATTGAAAAAGTTACTCTTTTTATATTTTTAGTTTCACGCTAAATCCCACATATAGCACAGTAAGCAGAGGGAACTTAGTGTAAAGATATTATTTTTCCCACTTTCTGCAAATTCTCGAGAGAGTGTATTGAGTGGGAGAACTCAAATTCGTGCTTTGTCTTTTATTTTATAAAATATTTTTTATAAATTATGTAGTGTAAGATTTTTGCAAATAAATAAATTATTGCCATTAATTGAAAAATTATTATTTTTTTTTTTTTTAGCTTCACGCTGTATCCCGCACACAGCAGGGTAGACAGAGGGAACCTAGTGTTAAGACACTCCGTGGAGGCATTGCGTGTTGAGTGGCAGAACTCAACGTCGTGATTTGCCTCGACACCAGAGCGAAGAAATGGAAATATAAATTTAAGTAAATGTTTTATCTCCTTGAGTGGGATCGAACCCACAACCAGTCGGTTTTAGAGTCACACTTTGTGCCCTTGCGCCACGACTGGCCTATTTTTGAATATCACAACATTATTTTAACAAATAGATTAGCTTAAAAGAATACATATGTACTATGTATATGTAACATGTCCGAGTTAAGTATTAAATGCATGTGCTTGAAAGAGACTACTGCACTCTCGAAGTAAACTAACACGGCTTTAAAAAGTTTGACGTATCGTGTACTCATAGATTTTATTTACAAAACACAGTGTAGTACACTGCACATATCTTTAAATATTATGGAATTAATGGTTCGAGGCCAGTCGTGGCGCAGCGGCACGAGGTGTGACTGTAAAATCGACTGGTTGTGGGTTCCATCCCCACTCGAGGAGATGAAATATTTACTTAAATTTATATTTCTATTTCTTCGCTCTGGTGTCGAGGCAAAGCGCGGCGTTGAGTTCTGCCACTCAACACGCAATGCCTCCAAAGTTCGGCAGAAAGTGGGGAACGGAGTGTCTTAACACTAGGTTCCCTCTGCCTACCCTGCTGTGTGCGGGATACAGCGTGAAGCTAATTTATTTTATTTATTTTAATGGTTTTTTTATCGTTTTTAGGGTTCCGTATCTCAAAAGGATAGGACTACTCCTTATACGACCACTTAGTTGGCCGTCTGTTTGTCTATCTAGATCATTCATCTAGAGATCCCGTGGTAGTATTAAGCTAAATTAATATCAAATACTACCTCTATGGTCTACGGTCCCTTAGAGCATAAAAATCGAGCTTTTAGGTAAACACAACAAAAATATATCAACATTTGCGTTATCAAAAAATACAGAGTAGAGTCCCGTGAACCCTATATTTATGAAAATTGGCTTGTAATGAGAACTGAGTAAAAATAAAGGAAAAAAAAACGAAAAGTATATATAGGTATTTCATAGAAAATATCATATTATATATTTCTTCATTTAATTTAAAATGAGTGCAAAGCCTCCAAATTTAAGTTTGTCATTTTTATTCACCTCATAATCAAAAAAAATTCTCGTAGACCTACAATCATAAAATTTAACAAGAAGTGAAAACTTCCCTATGAAAAGAAAAGATCCGAAAAATGGAAATTTATATTTATATTGTAGATAAAAAATATTCTTAGCTTAGTTGTAGTTTATTTCACACAAAATGATTGATACACCCGCGATTTTTTTGAAGTTAAGTTCTTGAACTTGTATTAGTAGTATTATTTGTTGACCTACAATCCTCAAATTAGTACGGAACCCTCGGTCATTTAATCAGTTTGTTTTTTTCTTTTATTCTTTGTTTTCTACCAAAAGGTGTAAGGTGAAAAACTCATAAATAAATACTTTTTAATAAACAGCCAACTGCGTTTCAGAATTTTTATTTACGTCTTTCAGAAAATAGGGTAGCAGTGTACAATAGAATTACAGAAAGTACGTCGCAAACTTCAGACAAAGTTGCCCTCACTACATGAAAAATGCATTTAGTTTAGCGAAGTTACCATTCCGCCTATTGGAAAATCTCAATGGTTGGCCAACATTTCGTACTTACCTCAGTAGAGTTTCGGTTTTTATTTGTGGTTTAAAGTAGGAGTGTAATATATACATATATTTTATGGGACTTGAATCTCATTTATGAAAAAAAAAATGTTTAATTTTTTTCTTTCACGCTTTATCCCGTATGTAGTAGTGTAGGCAGAGGGAGCTTAGTGTTTAGACAGTCCAATCCCCATTTTCCGCTGAATTTCAAATTAATAAATTCTTATTATTGCAAATTTAAATTGCAGGTCTTTAACAACTCTTTCGCTCCAATTTATTTCATTAAATCACATGCATAGGTACTTATGGACAAAACATCATTATTTTTGATATTTTTTTTCATGTAAGTAATATAATATGATGAGGCCAGTCGTGGCGCAGAGGCACAAAGTGTGACTGTAATATCGACTGGTTGTGGGTTCGATCCCCACTCGAGGAAATGCAATATTTATTTACATTTATTTATTTTCATTTTCGGTCTGGTGTTGAGTCAAAGTGCGGCGTTAAGTTTCGCCACTCAGCACGGAATGCCTCCAGAATTCGGCGAAAAGTAGGGATCGGAGTGTCTTAACACTAAGTTTCCTCTGCCTATCATAAAATAAAATATTAAATTAAAATTGATAATTCGACCATAATTGTATACACCATATTAAATATTTCTTTTCTTCCACATTTACCTTCACGCAGTATCCCGCACACAGCGGGGTTGGCAGAGGGAACCTAGTGTAAAGTCACTCCGTTCTTCACTTTCCGCCGAATATGTTTGGCGGAACTCAACGAACTTTTTGCCTTGATGCCATAAATTTAATTATATTTATCATAAAATCACACAATATACAAACTGAAGACGACAATTGCTTAACACGATATGAAAGTCATATTAACATCGTGGAAGTTTCTCGGAGCTTTCGCAGAAACTCTGATTTGTGCCTTTGTGCGAGATCCCTTAGATACAAAACTTTACAAAGTTTCAATGAGATATTGGAAAAGTGTACAGCAAATTGGGACTTGAAATACGCTATAGATATTAAAGTATGGAATTAATTTTGCGACTCCAAGCCTCCTGTGTGTATCATGTAACAGATTAAAACTCGACAAATTTAGCAATTAATCTAGTAAGCACTTTTAAGCGGTATTCCTTGTGTACGGAGTAATCGTTGATAATTACTATTTTACGTTAAACTTTAACGAGGCCAGTCGTGGCGCAGTGGCACAAAGTGTGACTGTAAAACCGACTGGTTGTGGGTTCGATCCCCGCTCGAGGAGATGAAATGTTAAATTTATATTGCCATTTCTTCGCTCTGGTGTCGAGCGCGGCGTTGAGTTCTGTCACTCAGCACACAATGCCTCCAGACTTCGGCAGAAAGTGGGGAACGGAATGTCTTATGACACTAGGTTCCCTCTGCCTACCCTGCTGTGTGCGGGATACAGCATGAAGCTGATTTATTTTATTTACGTTATTTTTTTTGTACCAATACACTTATGTATAATAAACTTACGCATTATAGCAATCACAAAATAAACTGAATTTAACAAAATAATAAAATTATTATTTTTAATATTGTATTTTTATTGCCTATTGTTTCTCTGCTTACAGAAAAAGTTTACTTATCTTAACTAGTAGCATATAAAATGATATAAGATTAAAGAATGAGGCCGTCGTCGCGTATGTCAACACAATAGTGTGAAACGGAGTGTCTTAACACATGAATCCCTCTGCCTATACTGTCGCGGGAAACAACGTGATGCTGATTTAATAAAATTAAAAAAAAATGAGGTGGTGAGGCCAGTCGTGGCACAGTGGCGCAAAGTGTGACTGTAAAACCGACTGGTTGTAGGTTCGATCCCCACTCGAGGAGATGAAATATTTACTTAAATTTATATTTCCATTTCTTCGCTCTGGTGTCGAGGACAAGCGCGGCGTTGAGTTCTGCCACTCAACACGCAATGCCAATGCCAAAACTTAGGTTCCCTCTGCCTACCCTGCAGTGTGCGGGATACAGCGTGAAGCTGATTTATTAAAAAAAAATCCAAAATTGTCTATAACATTATAATTAAGTTAAATTACTCAAACTAAAACTGGACCAATCTAGTCTTAGCGATTACTAATCCAGACTATTCATTCTTGTATCGAGAGTACTAAGGTTCGAGTTACCGAACTTAATTGAGAACTAACCGTTGTATAAGACTCCTTCCTTGTCGACGTCGGTGCCAACATTTTCTTGGCAGAAAGCTATCTTTGGCTAGAGATATCGTGTGCAAGAATATTGCATTATGGAAATCTGATCAAACGAATAACGGAAGGTACGTGGTGCTATAAACGGTGAGTGCTCTACCATATTATGATCTATTTTAGATTTTGTATTATATTATAATCTTTCTTTGTTTTATATATTACAATCTTTAGGATCAGTTTAAAAACTAAATAAAACCAGCTTCACATGAACCTAGTGTTAAGACACGGAATGTTTCTGCCTACCTTAATAATTGTAAATTAAGTGGGGAACGGAATATCTTAACACTAGGTTCCCTCTACCTTTCCTAATGTGTGCGGGATACAGCGTGAAGCTGATCGATTATTTTAAACATTAAGTTAAATCAAGTTCTCGTTGTAGCTCAATTATTTTACGTATAAAAATAATGTTTAAAAATAAATCGTAGCACAGAAACACAATTGTGACAGTGAGCACGACAGATTACAGGTTCACTTCCCGTTCGAGGAGTTGAAATATTATCTTCGCTCTGGCGTTTAGGCAAAGCGAGACGTTGAGTTCTGCCACTCAACACGAAAACGGAAAATGAGGGACTGAGTGCCTTAATATTAGGTTCCCTCTGCATATTCTGCTGTGCGCGGAATTGCTGATGCAGCTAAAAGTAAACATAATGATACGAATAGTTTACGACACTATATACGGTATGAGTGTATACACGAGTGTCGCTGTATGAACACGGGTAGTTCTAATTTCAAAATTTATTGTTACACGATATTTTGAACACGTTGTGTCCAAGTGTCTAGTGTAGTTGAAAAGTTTTCGAACAGGTTTGACATTTTCAATACACCGTACATCGCACCGTGCACAATATAAGCTTTATATTATCACTAATTGCGTTTGAACTCCAACACAATTTCTGGACACTAACAAATAGCTATTACTTAGACACAAAAAAATCCGTACAAATGTAAACAGTACGTTTATTAATGTCTGACAATAAATGTCAGACATTAATAAGCAGCATCAGCAAATCAGCATTTCTGTCGCAGTCTATTTGTTCTAATTATGGTACAAACAGACTGCTATAGTAAGTAATTGCAATAAAAATATTTTAATAAATATATTTCTTGTATATTTATATAGCGCGAACTGATTTTGAAAGACGAAGCGCGGCGTTCAGTACGTCACTTGATGCTATGTTGAATTAAATTCAGATAAAAAGCAGAGTACCGAGTGGCAGCTGTAGCTTATTTAAATTTTGTTATCTTCACACTGTATCCCGTATGCAGCAGGGTAGACAGAAGGAACCTAGTGTTGAGACACTCCGTTCACAATTTTCTGCTAAATTCTGGAGGCAATGCATGTTGAATGGTGAAACTCAACGCCGCTCTTTGTCTTGACACCAGTGAATAAATGAAAATAATATAAATTGAAATAATATATATTGTTCCTCAAATGAGGATTGATCCCACCACCAGTCGTGTGTTGTGGGGCGTGCCTCTGCCCCACGACTGGTCTCGATATATTTTAGATATAATTATTTTACACCTCAAAATCGTAACATTTAATTTAATTTTAAACTTACACGTACAAAATTTACAGTAGGAGGGAAACAACAACCGAGGAGTTATAATTGGCTAATAGGATGGCAATTAAGGTTTTAATAATATTTTTGGCTAAAACTCGCATTACCGTCCCAACGGGAATGGCTAACGATTTTTTTTATTAAGCCTCACATTTTTCCTGATCCTTTTAAATAGATACTTTTACCTTGTGACTGAAATCTGAAAGTACGATAGGTACATTGAAAAACAAATTCTTTAGCTTATTTTAAAATTACACCTTTCTAAACTTTGTTGCTATGTTTTAGATATACATGGTATATCTAAAACATAGCAACAACCACCATACCACAATACCTTACAAAGCTTGCTTCATAACTTGGTTACTAACTAGTAGTAATAAGTTATGAATAAGGATCCTGTGCATATCCTTCACAAATATTTTAATCTTTTTCTTACATTATTTTGCTATTTTTTATTATATTATGCTCTAAATATTTAATCTCGAGAGTATTTTATGCTAAGCTTTATGAATTTACTTCAAAAGGCTAATAAAAAATCCCTTTATCATTTCAATTTCGTGCCGGGAGACGGTAATACATTTAGCTAATAAATTTATTTTTCAGTGAAATGAATTGGATTAAAGGACTTAATTAATGTGAAATTTGAGTTCCATTAAAAACCCTCAAATCTCTCGCGATTACAGAGTAGATGTTTTTTTGTATATAATTCCTCTGCTTCACTTAACAAGGCAATAATAGGAAAGTATATTAAAAGCCTGTCGTTCAAGCGTATCATGTTTCAAATAAACTCTGGTTTATCACTTTTGAGGAAAATTAGAAAATAAAAATAAAATATTAATAATCAAAATTAGAAATGAATTAACTCTATAATATTTTTCCTTTTCTACCAACAGTATCAAATATTAGGCTTAAATTGCAAATTCAGTCAGTAGATACTTAATTACGGACTTTTAAATTATATCAATATAATAAAAATTGGTCAAGTGGTAGTCGGATTTGTGCAACATGAGTGAGTTACCTACTGGTTTCAAGATTCAGGAAGAACAACTTAACGAGTTTAATTTACGGGCGTATGTATTCATTTTGTAAGGAATGAACTACAATTACAAATTTTTTGTATTTTTTTTTCAGCTTCACGTATCTTCACTGTATCCCGCACACATCAGGGTAGGCTGAGGGAGGGCAAAAAGTGGGGAACGGAGTGTCTTAACACTACGTTCCCTCTGCCTACCCTGCTGTGCGTGGGATACAGTGAAGCTGATTTTATTTTAATTACAAACACATACATATAGTATAGATAACAATAACCCAATAGATAACAATGCCCACCACCAAAACCACCGAGAATATTATTCCCTTCATTTTTTTATTATAAACAAACAAACAAACAAATAGATACAATAATATAATATTAATAGTGCAATTTCAACAAACTTTCAGAATTAAACGGTTGTCACGAGGAATATTTGAAACGTGGCTTAAAGTCTTCTTAAGAACTAAGTACGTGAGACAAGATTCAATTATACTCATAACATTTACTTACTAGTTTCAGAACACGGAGCTTGCAGTAAGTTTTGAAACTTAAATGCTATTCCGGAACACGACAAGATCAAGTTATTTTAGTATATGTATGTAATGGTGAACTAAGCGATACATTAGAGGTATGCGTATGTTTGTAGATGTAAATTAAATTACATGAAATAAATTTCACATTTCATATTTCACATTTCGTATATTTTTTCACAAAAAAAGACCGGTCAAATACAAATCAAGTATGTGAGATACTGAGGATTCAGTGCAAATTTTAGGATTGTATGACAATTGGAAATATAATTTTAAGTTGACAAATTTAAATTTACGGATTTATGCACTCGTTTTATGTGAAATCAAGTACAATTATAAGTTTGTAATTATTTTTTTCTATGAGATATCTACAACTTTTTGGTTTTTTATTTTTTCTTTGTTTGTACTGAAAGTTCACACTTTTGGCCAATTTTTATAATTGTAAGTCCACGGGAAGTACCCTGTAGATTTTGATTACGTGGCGAATTCCATACAAAATGCAGCAAAAACCGTTCATAAACGCTCATATATTTTGATTACGTTATCTTAAGAGCTTTGCCTTGATTTCAAAGGAACCGTAGACCTGAATATTTGATATTAATTTTAGATCGATACATACACGCAATCTTGAAATAAATGCTTTTGACAAATGGGGAGACGAACAGCAAAGTGATCCTATAAGGGTTCCGTTTTTTCCCTTTTAACCTATAATAATAATAATGAATAATAATAAAATTACTTTTATTTATTCCATAAAAAAATACACATTGTTTGCGTTACAAAGAAATATTTATATATTCATATATTCTTTTAAAAGAAAACTACTTATAATATATTTTACTAACTATTACTAGTTCAGTAGCTTACAACTATATTTATTTATTTATTTATTTTTAATGTATATATTTTTATTTTTATTTGTTTATGTGCTTGATTTAATTTTTAATTATTATTCGTTTCTTTTTGCTACGTGTGTGCTATGTTTTTAAATTAATATGAAATCTGAAATATCACTGTAAAAATTAGGAATTTTTATTTCCATTTTTGGGGTAGATTAGCCAAATTATGAAACAAACAAACTTATTACGTACGTAACGCTCGAAGTGTAGCGATACGCCAATTGAAAACGGCACCAGAAATAGACATTAAAGACATTAAAATTCATAAAGATACTGTCAGTCGAACAGCGAGCGAACAAACCCATTAAATATTGTTATTCAGAAGAATGAAATTATAAATAATTCATCATTCCAGCATTACTTAGACTAAGTACACCATATTTTATCAGTCCTCTGTACGCGACATAAAATACAGTGGACGTAATCCTATCCATCGTGATTTATGCTGGAGGGTCAATGTGGAAATTTCATATATGACGTTTTCATATGCAAAAATCTTAGATTAATATTTATAGTCTGTGTCGCTGCGAG
>JAATLQ010022520.1:46639-75562 GCA_013421005.1 Heliconius erato x Heliconius himera
CGATCCCCACTCGAGGAGATGAAATATTTACTTAAATTTATATTTCCATTTCTTCGCTCTGGTGTCGAGGTTAAGCGCGGCGTTGAATTCTGCCACTCAACACACAATGCCTCCAGAATTCGGCAGAAAGTGGGGAACGGAGTGTCTTAACACTAGGTTCCCTCTGCCTACCCTGCTGTGTGCGGGATACAGCGTGAAGCTAATTTAATTTAATTTTTTTTATTTAGGATTAATGGCATGGTAAATTTATACTTATTTGTATCTAGTAACTAAAATTACAATCTTAATCTACAACGACAAAGAAAACACTGTTTGATGACTAACATAATATTATCCACTATAGAACTAAGTAATTTAATATATTATCATAATTCATTACTGACCTTATTATGTCTTACTATGGCCTTTATGGTGCAATCTACTGATGCACTCTACTGACTTTAAACGCGATGGAGGTGGGTTCAATTATCTAATTGAATTATTTTCACCTTCATATTCGATAAGGTCGAGAAAAACGTTTATATCTACTACTCAACATGCGGTGTCTCGAATTTTGGTGGAAAGTCTTGACATTAGGTTTTTTCTATAGTATATCTAAAGTAAAGGTTGAAAATTAAGTTACAAAAATTATTACAACTACATAGTAAAAAAATATCGTGGTGCTGGCGTTTTACATTAAAAAAAAATTACTTTAGATCACGGTTTCCACCGCAAAAGAATAATAGTATTTTTTTAAACATTTTTAAAGTGTTATTCCACACATAGGAAAAAAAATATTTATTTAGAAAAACGTATAAATATTTGAACGTAGTTTTTCTAAATAAGTAGAGTAATAGTAATGCTTAGACGTAACTAGAACGTACCTAGAACTGACCGAGTCCATTGGTGGAAATACAAGCATGCAGTTTACTCTTGCGAGTTCAAAGCGGGGTCCTTAATGGGCTCGCTCCGCTCGCGGTGGAATCCTGGCTTAAGAACATCAAAGATGACTATTAACTCCAGTTGTCACGGATATTAGGATACTTACACAAAATCACTATAGCCACACAGCTAAACAACAATATTACTATATATATATATACGACGAGACGATATGAGGCCAGTCGTGGCGTAGGAGTACAAAATGTGACTGGTTGTGGGTTCGATCCCCACTCGTGTAAATGAAATATTTATTTAAATATATATTTTCATTTCTTCGCTCTGGTGTTGACGCAAAGAGCGGCGTTGAATTCCGCCACTCAACACGCAATGACTAGAAAATTGTGCGGAAAATGGGGGACCAAGTGTCTTATCACTAGGTTCCTTTTGGATACACGGCGGAACAGCGTTCATTATTCAGCGAAAAATTATTCATTTATTTAGCATCAAGTAAATAGAAAATGAAGAAAAAAGGAATTTAAAACGAATGAATTTCTTAATAGCTACCAGAGCTTAAAACTCTTTTAAAACACGCTAACTGGTAATATTAAATTAATATTGAATAAAAAAAACTTAAGGAACTCCGCGATACATCCATCTTGAAATGCTATCCATCATCTTATTAAATTAATGAGGTTTCATTCCCTAATTAAAAATGAAAATCATAAAATTGGTTTAAAACTTTTAAATGATTAGAAGATATAATCATAAAAATAATCAATGAAGAAATTTTATAAATGAATCTGTCACTTTGAAATAAAAGACTTTATAATTTTTCAAATTAATTTCTATACTACTAAAGCTTACGTTTTACTATTCGGTTTATTTTCTTTAATATTATACAAAAACAACCGACATTTTCGCGAAATGGTTAAGAAGTTGACACCTGTTCAAGGTGCAAGTTCAATTCTCACTTAGGTTAAATAATTATTTAGTATTTGGGACCCCATTTATTTATACAGTACATTTAGTTTTTAATCTGTGAAAAGTGACATATACTATATTTTTTTTTTGGTTTTTGATTCATATGGTCTCTTTAGTGTTGTTTTATTCCGCTGTTTCCTCATCCCACGGACATTTACTGTGACACTTATCAGTGTATGTAATGTAAACACTTTTCACACAAAATTAAATAAAATCAAATTAATAATAATAGCATAATAATATTGTATTTTATAAGCAGTACATAACTTTAAGTCCCCTTACAGAAACTATAAACTTTTATATAGAGTTTCATATTCATAATGTTTAATCCTTTTATGTAAAGATTAAAACAAGTTTAACTTTAATATTTAATTTGTATGAAATGTTCTTTTAAAGTTAAGTTTATACACACATTTCGGTCACCCTTTGCGACTTAGCGACCGAAAGTAATTATTGTTTATTTAAGTTTTGATTGCTTCCTTGCTTAGTTTGTTGACTTTTTCCTGAGTTTGGAAATAGAATTATATTGAAACTTTTTACATTCAGACCCCAGAGGTTTAAATAAGTTTATAAACTTTTGGCTTAATATCAGTTTTTGAAATATAAAAAGTTTTAGGTAAGTATTCATTAAGTTAAAATACTTTTAATCGGCTTTTAACAAAGTAACTTACAGATCAGAGATAAATATATATTTTTTTTATTTTCATTTGGACTTGTTTTTTTTTATTGGTTACAAATTTAAATTATTTTTTAAATTTAGTAACTGCATTATTCATTTTTATTTACCACCCTCATCTTTGAGGGATTCGGTTTATTTTTTAATACAAGGTTAATATTGAGATACAAGCGCCAGATTAGAATTGAAATTCCGTCAATGAACAGTATTTTTGAAGCCGTTGTGGAGTGACTGTAAACGCGACGGTAGTGGGTTCAATCTCTCACTCGGAGTAATAAAATATGTATTATTTTATTTTCTTCATTCCGGCACCGAGGCGTTGAGTTCCGCTACCCAATACGCAATGCCTCCAAAATGCGGCGAAAAGTGGAGAACGTGGAGTATCTTAACACTGAATTCCATGTTCCCTCTGCCCATGCTGCTATATATGCTGGATACAGCGTGAAGCTAAAAAATACAGTATATTTTCCCTAGAGTCAAATAAAACGAAGCGATTGAAACAAAAGATTTTTCAAAAGCTAAAGAGACACAAATAAAAAGAATCAATCTTGAAATTAATTTTACTGAAAAATTTTAAGTAATTTTAATTTCTTAATTAATATTATGATTGCTTTATCATTGTAATGGGTAATTAATTTTTAATAATTCGTAACATTTAAGCCGACAGTAGGCCAAAAATATTTCTATGTTGTCTCTACTTTCTTTTAATTCCGCTAGGAGGTAGCCTCCCTCGACAAAAGGGGCAATTCAACATAATATTTTTTAAATCAAACCACTACATTTTTTAAGATTAAGACGTTTAATCAAATAAATTTTGTATGTTCATAATATTAGGTTTTATATGTATATAATTTACACATACAAACATAGCACGTGGTCCAACGAGACATCCTACTAATATAATCAGTCAATCAGCTTCACGCTGTATCCCGCACACAGCAAGGTAGGCAGAGGGAACTTAGTGTTAAGACACTCCGTTCCCCACTTTCTGCCGAAATCTGGAGGCATTGCGTGTTGAGTGGCAGAACTCAACGCCGCGCTTAGCCTCGACACCAGAGCGAAGAAATAGAAATATAAATTTAAGTAAATATTTCATCTCCTCGAGTGGTCAAAGTCAAACCCACAACCATTCGGTTTTACAGTCACACTATGTGCACCTACGTCACGACTGGCCTCATTGTATAATTTGGCTATAATATAACACTAAATTTAAGCGGTCGAAGCCGCGTTTTTTTCTCTAGTTATTCAACAAACGTCCTGTTTGAGACCGGTCGAAAACCAATTAAAAACATTTAATAAAACGTTACCAAAAACGTGCAATCTCCATTTCAAATATAGTCATTTCCTCGGGTAATTCTAGCTCGAGGCTGAGCAACAATCTGGTAAATGTAAAGATTCAATTTGTCCTTGATAGCTAATTTATTCCCCTCCATGAAATGCTCACTGAAATGTATCATCTCTTAATATTAAACAGCAGTAACTTTATGTATAGTAATAAATGCTACGGCGTACAACTCCTATATTTTGCTTTGACTTTGATGCTTGGTCATAATGAAGAAATGTTTTATGCTTTTCATTTAAGTTTATACGTGTATGATGTATATAGACAAATAATATGTTAAATTTCTTTTAGGTTTACACTGTATCACATATAGCAGGGAAGACAGAGGGAACCTGGGAACTTAGTGTTAAGACACTCCGTTCGGCATTAAGACACTTCCGTCCTCATTTTCAGCCAAATTATTGAGGCATTGCGAGTTGATGGACAAACCTCAAAGCCGCGCTTGGCCTCGTTACCATAAAGAGAAAATGATAATATTATTAAATATTTCATCGCGTTTAAAATTACATTACATTTAGAATTATACATTACATATAGCATATCTTCTTCTTTGCTTTATTAAAGACTTCTCCACATTAACTAAACCCATTTTAGAATCAAAATATTTTTTAAAACAATATAAAAAATCTTATACATACCTATAATTTCCACATCAAAGGTACAAAAAGACAAAAAACATATATTTATTTTACGTAGTATTATACGTCTTGAATATATAACAATTTAAATTCTATTTCTTAACACAAATTCTTCATACACGTGACTTAAATACGACAAAAATACGTAAACACAGCGCAGTTGCAAAATTCTATAATAATAATTTTATAAGAATGCAACTTTGAATTTTATAACAGCAGTCTTTTTACAGTAACGGTGAATATATTTTTCAGTGTACGTTGTTTTCATGCCACTATAGAGTATGCAGCATGTTAAACTAAGTAGCTATTTATGTAAATTTGTAATATTAAATTTACATAAGAACCTGCTTCATATATTATACACCAAGCACCTAATATTCCTATGTTAAGTACTTTATATTCGCTTTTCCTGCTTACAGAGTAAACTAAAACAGTTTGGACTTTACCTGTATATTTTGGTCGGTCGTAGTTGCTAGTACAACTGTTCTAACCGCTTAATATAATTACATCAACTTCTACTGTTTCACTTTAATCTACTTGTTTGTGAGTGAGATAATTAATTATTATAAAAAAACTCTTTAAATGACTAATGCAATAATTTTATTATTATCGTATCATCTATTATCTTCTTTTTTCTTTTATTTTTTCTACGGTATGGTAGAGAATATTGGAATGCCACTGAATAAGTACAAGTTAAACAAGCGCGAGTCGGGCTCGCGCACCGAGGCTTCCGCACAAAAATTGGAGGTCTCAAGTTTTTTCTGAAATTCAAGCTTAGCCTAGCCAGGGTCTTTAATACCAAATTTAGCTACCTTTTAAGGCTATTATTTTTTAAAATTTAACCACAAATGTATAGTTTCAGGTTTTTTCTAGGTACTAGTTGCCAAATTTTATAATTCTAGGTTAACCGGAGGTACCCTATGAATTTTGTTTCCCTTTACGAGTATAGTGTCGAAATACGATATAAACAGCCATATCTTTCTTTTAAGTAAATGTAGATTTTTTTATTATTTAATTTATAAATTAATTATAATTATATAATTAAAGTATATAGCTTGAATTTTAACTCAACATCTCCAAGCGCTCTTGAGATAAAGGCTCTTGACAGACAGATAGACAGACAGACGAACAACAAAATGATTCTATAAGGTTGTGATGTGAGTGATTCAACAAAGTGATTCTAATATTCCTTTTTCCTTACAAGGTACGGAACCAAAAAAGTGTGACTTTCAAAAGGCATTTTAATTTAATAAATAGTATAGCACTTTATTTGGTAGATTAATTCCATTCAGAAATATATTATTAATACGAAAGAAGAAAAAATATAGAACCTATCGATGTAGATATAAATGTAAAAGTAAAGTTATAGCGCAACGAAAAACGAATCTAGGTCACGAGTTAAGCACTATAATATATTACAGAACTCTTTGAACTAATAATTTGGTAGCTTTATGTAGAATTTTTGTGCTGATATTTATAATTATAATTATTTATTTCAAAATTCATTCATTTTTACTTCTCTACTCTTACTTCTGTACTCAAATAGAATATTGTAAGAATTTTTAAATCGTTTAATGAATATACATAAAAGAAGCTACACCACCGGCTCGGGATGCAGATGCTGAGAAGAGCAGACAAGAAACTCAACAGTTACTAATTCAATAGATTAATTCTTTACATTTTATCTTATAGATATTCTTGAACAATATAATAAGCTAAACTTGTTGTTACTTTATATTTTTGTAGTGGGATACTAAAAATACACTGCAGAACTTTATTATATACACGTACTCACTCACACCCATAAAATATTTATTAACATTTTGAAGGCGAAAACTTAGAATTACAAGCTTATCCTTATTTCTCTTTTCAATGGTATATCTGTCACTATTTTTGCTATGAAGTCGAATATATTGTCAGACTAATAAAATTTTATAGTATACAAATTGTGAAGCAACCGTAATAATACCCGCATTTTTTAAAATATCATACAGAGAATCTCAAGCTCTTAAATTATAAATAGATCTCACGGCTCTTACTTTTTTTGGCATTTAACATCAAACTTAGGAATAATATGCGATAATGCACTATTAAATTTTAATCATATACGCTTAGTATAATGTTACATAGGTTGTTCACATTAAAAAGCAGATTCTTAATGAAAAGTAGAAATAAAGGGGTACCAAAATAGCTCCTTGTGGAACACCCATGCTTAGAGGAGATCCAGATGATTTTACAATATTTATATTAACTTCGACTTAGATACAAGGCAATAAGATCAAGGGCAGCATCCTGTATACTATAATGATAGAGTTTTAGTAACAGAATATCTTGGTCTACATAATCAAAGGCAAATAGAAGGACAATATTTTTCTAAAGTGTGGAGAACGTAAAGTTTCTCCAATATGTGTTTTAAACGTGCAAAACCTTAGAAAAATATATAATCAGTATATTTAAACTATCCAACTCTATATTTGAACATTTTAAAAGTGTTATTCCACACTTAGGAAAGAAAAATATTATTTTTTTAAAACGTATAAAAATTTTAACGAGCGGGACTCCAACCCGCGCCTCCTGGAAACCGACCAAGAGCTCTGACCACTAAGCCATACGTTCTTATCAAGCTACGTCGAAATTTTTATACGCTTGTTACAACTTATTTATGTTGTTAGCATATCTGTAGGGAGATTTTTACAAATTGCCGCTACCCAAAGATAATTACTAAGAATTATCGTCTGGCAAGAGAGAATACTATTAAATATTTTTGAACATTTTTAAAGTGTTATTCCACACTTAAAAAAAATACTTATTTAGAAAACGTCATCAACGTAATATTAATCTCGCACATGCATTAATCTCGAAACGATAATATAATTAAATATGAATTTAGTAATTTCCGTAGCTTTAGCAATCTGTATGCAATGCTTTAGCGCTCAAAGTTTAGCACACGTGCCTTGACATCAAGCATGTGGAATGATCTGCTTTGAACCGAACATGCCTAAGCCGCTAGTTGAATTACATTTGTGCATTTAAACTAAAATATTTTAATTATAAAACAGCTTAGTTTGATTAAATTTTGTTGTTAGAATATTTTTTACACTAATAACAATAAAATTACTATTGATAAAATAAATATAAAACAATATAACCAAAAAAGAAACAGACACCAGAGTAAGAAATGAAAATTTTAAACATTTCATTTCCTCAAGTGGTAATAGAATCCACAGCTTGACCCATTTACAGTCACGTTTGCCTTGGTAACGTTGTGATTGGCCTCAGGTGTGTTGACTTGACTGGTTCATTATTATAGGATAGCAAATAGCTCGAGCTAATAGCTCGTAAGATTTTTCGAAAATCCTCTTACTGCTTAAAATCAAATCAAATGAATAATATCAATAGAGGCCAGTTGTGGCGCATGGGCCCAAAGTATGAGTAAAATCGACTGGCTGCGGGTTCGATCACCACTCGAGTAAATGAAATTGCGTGTTGAGTGGCAGAACTCAACGCCGCGCTTTACCTCGATACCAGACCGAAGAAATGGAAATATAAATTTAAGTAAATATTTCATCTCCTCGAGTGGGGATCGAAGCCACAACCAATTGGTTTTACAGTCACACTCTGTGCCCCTGCGCCACGACTGGCCTCATGTGACATAATGGTTTTTGATATACACTGCTGTCTAAATACATAAACATGTATATATTTTTTTATAAAACTTATCATACATTAAACAATCTATGCTTATTAGCAAAGTGTTAAGTAATAAAGTAACAACATACTAAATAAAATAGAAACATTATGTTAAAATATATCCTTTGTGAAAAGATTTAGTAACCACGCAAGTTTTTGTTTTAAATCGTAAAAGACTATATAAAATATTTAAAAGAAATTAAAGTAGTCTACTATTTCTAGATATTTTTTATTATTTACAAATTTATTAAAAAAATAAATTTAAAAACATACTGGACATAAACTTTTTATCTTGCAAAAATAATGTATTCCAGGGAACATTTTGGTCCTTCACATAAAATAAAATTATATCGGCGTCAGGGAGGAGCGAATGGATTTTCATTTCACTATAACGTTTTTCCGAAAATAATAAAAGATCATCCACCGTTGAGTTTCTCTTTGCCGTAATAAACTGTTTAGTTTGAAAACACACTCATAAAATAAAGATCCTGGACCCTCGATAAAAATACCTTACGCTAAATATGGTCATATTACATGCTTAGTCATTTGGTTTATATTAAATTCTTGATACTCTGTCTACTACATGTGTGCCTGTAAAAAAAAAGATTAAGGAAAATGTAAGGATAAAGCTGGTTTGGGCACGTCGAACGAATGAGTGATGAAAGAATGGCAAAAAAGGTTTATGATGGAAAAGTGAATGAGAGAGAGAGAGAGTAAGAAAGGTAGGGGGGGACCTCGGTTGACCTTCGAAAACAGTGTATGAAAGGTACTGGAGGAAGGTCACGCAAAAAGCATGAGGACCCCCGGAGAGCATATATGAAGAGATTGATGACAGTGGACGAGGCGAAAGAGGTATGTAGAGACCGTAGCATTTGGCGCTCCGTTCTCTCCGACTACCCCACTAGGGATAAAGCGTGAAGCTACTTTAGTTTAGTTTTATTTAGTAAGAATAAAAAAATATATTGAAAATTGAATGGAAAGACTGAGTGTGGTAACACTACAGATGCAGATTCGTGATAATGAGTTGTCTCCTTATAGTTATATGTTTAAAAGAGAAATATAAAATAGCACAAATTTAATTTATATTAATTTATGAACTTAAAGAAATATATAAAAAGTATTAAGAACATTCTCGATTTAGTCGCCTTTAAAAAATATATATAACATACGTATATAAGAATTAGAAACATTGTAAATAAAATAATATTAACACATATATAAAGAAGCAAATAAAAAAAGTTTGAAATAAAACCAACAAAAATTCACTGAAGTTTTGTCATTTAGTTTATGTTTTCCGTAATATGAGAAGTATCAAACAACATTTATATAAGAGGCAAAGTACATAAAATTAGTGTTGGAAGGCACCAGATTGCTGTTTTACTTTCTTGTTCAAACGCGATATGAGCTTGCCAGTTAGTGAGTAAATGACAACCTACTTGTGTGTATACAGTAAACTGGGCTAGAATAATGTAAAATATATATTTTCCTTTCATATTTTTTTTTATTTGAAGTTAGACGAGGTCAGTCCTGGCACGTGGTACAAAGTGCGACTGTAAACGCGACTGGTTGTGGATTCCATCCCCACTCGAGGAAATAAGCGGCGTTGAGTTCCGCTACTCACATACGAAAGTGCAGAACGCTGAGTTCCTTGTGCCTACCCTACAATATGCGATGAAAAAAAAATTATAACCCATAATAAAAAACAACAACAGCTTAAAATTAAACCATACCACTCAAAAATCTTATGGTTGCCAAAAAAAAAACCAAAACTCTTAAAATTTTTAACAAGCAACCTCAGCACGAAGCCGTATAACATCTTAAGCGGTGGAATTGTTTGTAATTTCAAGCACGTCTCGAGCCTCGCTTGCACCGAGTTCGTTCATTAGCTGTCGCGAATAAGTCGCCAACTGGTTAAGTTAATTATATCGCGAGACTTAAATTAGGACTCGGTTGGAGTACGACGTTAGTTAAATCTCGTTGATACCTTTGTAGGCTCTGTAGGTGTTGCCTTGATCATTTTATGGGTATGTACGGTATAAATATTTTTGTGATTTAAGTATTTTTTGAAAGTATTAATGTTATTATTTTTTTTATTCAGATTGTAAGTATTTCTTAATATTATGAGTAAATTCCATTCCTATTTAATAATAATAGCATATTTGAGGCCGTCGCGGTGTAGAGGCACAAGCTTGGGCTGAAGCTGTGTGTTATGTCTTAACACTACCACTACTACTACTGAGACCAGTCGTGGCGCAGTGACACAAAGTGTGACTGTAAAACCGACCGAATGTGGGTTCGATTCCCACTCGAGGAGATGAAATATTTATTTAAATTTATATATCCATTTCTTCGCTCTGGTGTCGCGGCGTTCTGCTATTCAACACGCAATGCCTCCAGAATTCGGCAGAAAGTGGGGAACAGAGTGTCTTAACGTTACGTTCCTTGTACCTACACTGCTGTGCGCGGGATACAGCGTGAAGCTGATTAATTTATTTATTTATTTCATTTACTATATTAACTAAAACGCAGTGTTGATGCAATGTCTTAATTTTGCATGAAAAATGTAGAACGGAATGTTGTAACACTAAGTTCTTTCGACCTACTCTGATATAAGAAAAAAAATGTGCTAAATATATAAAAATAAATAAATAAATTCAAACAAATAATCGATTCTCATACAAAATCAGTGCTTAAAATCCGCTCCTGTCTTTATTATAGAAGTTATGATAAAGCAATACGAGTATAAACGGAATAACGCTATATAACTTCGTCAAGGGTTTGTTTACTTGTTAGTGTTATCTACAAGGAACAGGCAAGACGCTTAACATAAAGATGTCGAGGCAAGCGTTTTTATCTTTGATATTAATTTTGACTTCAATTTATTTTTTTCTTCATGATATAATAATATTTATTTTTTAAGCTTAATATATAATATAATTAATAATAATATCTTGACACACCAATACTAAAATATCTGACTCGTTGACAATGTTGCAGGTCATAAAATAATTTTGTCGCCATGGACAAAATCAAACCCTGAACCGTAGAGTTTACAGTCAGATGCTATAACACAGCATCAAGACGGCTTCAATTAAAAATAATGTCACTAAATATTCTACATATATACTAACCCATAGGCACCATATTTATGACTAATTTTAACTTCAAATTAACAATATATTTAATACTAACTAGAAAGCAATACATAAGTTTCACAATAAAAAAAGAGTGAAGTAACTCATACTTACATTACTTAGTACTTAAAAAATCATATCAGCTTCACGCTGTATCTCGCACACAGCAGGGTAGGCAGAAGGAACTTAGTGTTAAGAAGAAGGCATTGCGTGTTGAGTGGCGGAACTCAGCGCCGCGCTAAACAATTTATTTTATTTTTTTGTCGCAGAAAAGCTAAGCTATGAATATTAGTAAAAATGAGACCAATGCAACAACGTCTGACTGTAAAAGCGTTGTGGGTTCGATACCCACTCGAGGAATGAATATATTCATTTAATTTTTATTTCTCCGCTCTAGTAGACAAAGGGCGGTGTTGAGTTTTGTCATTAAATACATAATGCCTCGAAAATTGTGGTATATGATAACTATACTTTTTATATGAAGTTATTAAAGATTAAAGTGTCATTACTATTATATATAATTAAATTGATAATAACATACTCTTTTAATGTACTAAAATAAGTATACGATAATAAATAAAAATATTCCATATAGTGTTGCTAGTGCTGGCTTAACATATATTATCACTTTTAAATGTTATAAGGGGAACTTTTTTTCGTTTTTAATCTTTTAACATCTTGCTTTAATTAAGTGCACCATCGGCTACGACCATTTACATTTTTAAAATACAATAATAGCATACAATTTATGTTAGAAACGACTAATATTATAAGACCATATCAGAGGCACAAAGTGTGACTATAAAATCGACTGGTTGTGGGTTCGATCCCCACTGGAAGAGATAAATTTAAGGAAATATTTCATATATTTCCTTAAATTTATATTTTCATTTCTTCGCTCTGATGTCGAGGCAAAGCTCGGCGTTGAGTTCTGCCACTCAAGATGCCTCCGGAATTCGGCAGAAAGTGGGGAACGGAGTGTCTCAACACTAGGTTCCCTCCACCTGTGTGCGGGATACAGCGTAAAGCTGATTTATTTTTATATCTATTTAAAGTAATACTTTAGACAGATACGGATATTTAAACATGTATCTATTAGTATTTTTTTTATATAAAATGTAAGAAAAAACAAAAAAAATACTAACATTTCGATTTACATAGAAAATATAAGGTCCAATAACCTTAACTAAGTATCTTTTTCATCGATATAACTATCAATATTGTCGTTACGAGAATCAAGATAATTGTAAGGAAAAACTTATACAGAAATTCACTAGCCGTGTAAATCCGGTCTTGTGAAGAATCGAGTGCCCTCCACCTCAACTAAGAGGGCGCTCTAATGGCGGGCTTGCGCTAAGGCGCACTTCAAATTTTTATCTAAATCTATATACCGTACTTTAAATCTGTATAGTTACATACGAGTAGGTACATTGAAGCAATATTTTTGATCGGATTTTTGACTAGTACTAAAATAATTGTGTTTTTAAACAGTATATTGGGCATTGGGTGCTCATTGCATAACTCTACGCTGTGTTTTGCCTAATTAAAAAGAAACAATCCTCTTAATTTATTTTTTTTATTTTAATTACTTTTGAAACCACAATAATTTAATTAAATGCTAAACGATTATATATCAAAATAAAACAGTAAATATCTTTTTTTTTACTTTATTGTCCGTCTGTATGTTTGTCAAGAGCTGTCAGAAAAATCACATATTTAGATCGGCGGTCCAATTATTTCCTGTAAAAAATGTATTTCTACATTTACTTAAGAAAGATATGGCCGTTTTTATAGCAAAAAACCACTTTTTTCGACGCTATTTAGGTAATAAAAATTAATAGGGTACTTTCGGTTGATCTAGAATTTTGAAATTTGGCAGTTAACATCTATTAGTACAGCTACAGGTACTATTTGTTCAGGAATTGTATATTTGAGTCGCCTTAAAAGGAGGACAAAATTAAGAATTATAGCCGCTAGTTGAAGTTAGGTATCAGATGAAAAGGCTCTGGCTAAGCTAAGCTTGAGTTTTGGAAAAAGATCGAGACTCCAATTTTTGTACGGAAGTCTCGATGGGCCAGCCCGACTCGCGCTTGTCAGGTTTTGTCTTTTTTAAACGGTACCACCACATTTCTTTGTAAGATAAAACAGTGCTGTAATAAGAATAAATAACGATAGCTAAAGTTTTAGTTTATATTAACAGCCTTAATTACAAAAGTAAGTTATGGTACCTTTGATGGATCCGTCACTCCCACGTAGATTTCATGAAACGTCATGAATACGGGTGTCAGGCATATCGGTTTACAAAGAAGTCGAAACAGGACTTGGTACTTGTGGCTTAATTGTTTAAGGCAGCCCTTTGAAATGCTCATTAACGCTGGTTGTATCCTCCAGCTATTTTTGTAGATGCCACCACTGCTTTATTTTGTTTAGCTTTACACTGTATCCCGCATGCAGTAGAGATACATTGCTTCTTGATCGGCCACTCTTTGACTTGTTACCAGGTGAAAAAATTAAAACATTTAATGTTTCATACCCCCGAGTGGAAATCGAACATAGCTGTCGTGTTTATACTCACACGATTTTCCACTGCGCTACGACGTCAATAGCAATAAAATTTCTTAAAAATCAAACCAAATCAAATCAAAATCAGCTTCACGCTGTATCCCGCACATAGCAGGGTAGGCAGAGGGAACCTAGTGTTAAGACACTCCGTTCCCCACGTTCTGCCGAATTCTGGAGGCATTGCGTAGCAGAACTCAACGCCGCGCTTAACCTCGACACCAGAGCGAAGAAATGGAAATATAAATTTAAGTAAATATTTCATCTTCTCGAGTGGGAATCGAACCCACAACTAGTCGATTTACAGTCACACTTTTTGCTCCTGCACCACGACTGGCCTCAAAAACTTAACAATTTATATTCTCGATACAATTCCAACAATTCTCAATACAAGTTATATATTATCTATTAATAATACATATATAATATACGTTTTAATTATATTAAGGTTAACCACAAGAGGTCAGTTTGTATCTTAATATTATAGAAATTAATATTAGGTGACCGACGCAAGGTAATTCCGATGCGTTATAATTATCATAGCACTATGGAATTGATGAAATTGATAGAATTCAATTAAACCGCTATGTTGAAATGTCTACGCGTATTGGAATATTTGTGGTTAGTTATATTGTGATATTTAAATTTTGATGTATGTATATATTGAAAGAATAATTATAATATGTTATACATATATAGAGGCGTTGAGTTCCGCTCAACTCGGCGGAAAGTGGGGGACGGAGTGTCTTAACACTGGGTTCCCTCTACCTACCCTGATGTGTGTGGGATGCAGCGTGAAGGTGAAAAAAAAGAAAAAATATAATATATGTTATAATTTTTTTATAATCTAGTACCTAAAAATCTTTCAAAGTAAGAATTTCAAAATCAATATGTGAAAATTTTCTTCAACAGACATTAGAAGGTAGATTTTTTTACGAAGCTTACTTCTTCTTGGAGAGAATTTAATGACAAAATCTCCATTCTCTATTACTACTAAGCTGACGGAACAATATCTGGACACTTATTTTTAATTAACATTTACCACATCCTTTAGACTCACCTGACTATACCATGAAATTAGCAGAAAAATTGAGAACTAATTAGAACGAATTAAATAAATTAATTGAATTATAAATCTTGTTTGCTTTATTTAACATCTACTTGTACTCTGATTGATCTTGATATGCCTTTATAATAGCCTAATGGATGAAAAAGGCGTCTCAAGATCAATCTCAGAGCTGAGAGCCATTTATAAATACGGGCTTAAGTATCATTACGACAAAACAAGAGTACATATTATTTTCAAAGCATCCGCTTGACGAAGCGAAATAGCAAATATTGAAAATTAATTAAAGTTAATGTAACAAATCTTGAATTCATATAAATGTTTTGTAAGGATTCAGGGATTATCCCTGATTCCTTTCACCCTAACCGTCATCTGGAAAAGATGGCAATTCAGCCATAAGATCGTCTTTCGTACATTGTCTTTG
Organism: Heliconius erato x Heliconius himera; assembly: GCA_013421005.1. Lineage (NCBI taxonomy): Eukaryota > Metazoa > Arthropoda > Insecta > Lepidoptera > Nymphalidae > Heliconius > Heliconius erato x Heliconius himera. The sequence continues at coordinate 62,011 of JAATLQ010022520.1, forward strand.
GTTACCTTAAAAATCCTTGTAATTATAACAATATAAGTATATGGGGTACAAAAAGTTATAATAAAACGTTTGGTTATATAAATAATTCGTGTTTTAAGAGAAAAACTCATAACATCAAAAGTCATTAAAGCAAAAGTAAACAGCATTTTTCTATATTTATTTTTAAATCGAGTTTAAAAATAAATATAGAAAAATGCTGTTGCTGGATTAATTACTAATTGAATAGCAAGATTGCTAACAGTATTTATAAATCAAGTAAATAAAACATTGGACTATCTTTCATAAGCTAATTTAATATTAATTTATGTGATAGGTACAAAATATGGATTTAGAGGAATGTGATTGCAGAGGATGGGTAATATAATTATTTCCAAATTAAAAGCTACATATCAGTTAGGTACTTGTTGTAATTCTTTTTGTAGGTAGGTATGTTTTTTGAACTTGTAGCGTCATCGAACAAGGGAACCTAGTGTGTTGTAATTATTTTTCTAGGTAGGTATGTATTTTAAAATTGTAGCATTATCGAGGAGCCAAGGGAACCTAGTGTCAATACGTTCGTCCCTCCCCTTTCTGCCCAATTTTCGAAAGATTGCATATTGAATCGTGAAACAACTTATAGCATTGTCCACCAAGGGAACCTAATGTCAACACGTTCGTCCCCACCTTTCTGCACAATTTTCGAAAGATTGCATATTGAATGGCAAAACAACTTATAGCATTGTCACCACGGGAACCTAATGTCAATACGTTCGTTTCTCCTCTTTCAGCCCAATTTTCGAAAGATTTTCGTTGAATGGCGAAACACAAAACCACTCTTTGCCTTGCACCAAGAATGAACAAATAAAAATAATTCATCCCCCGAATGAGAATCGAATCCATAATAACCACATTTATAATAACAAATTTGACGTTCAAAAAATGAAGCATGTAACTTCTTATTTTGATTAAAATTATTTGAATTTGAATTTGAAAAAAATTGAATTTATAGTCAGATGCTATTCCATCACGACGGCCTCAATCTATTCACTTTACATGTCCAACACTAACTTCAATACCGTGAAATGTTGCATGAACAATAGTCCATCACGAAGTAAATTTTGTCCATTATCACACAGTACAGTATATCGTACACAAAGACGTCGCAGAATCAATTTACACACGTTGCTATCGTCTTTGAGATAGACGTCAGTTCACCGGGGACCAGGACAAGAATATATTTGTTACTGAACTATACATACATTTATCACCAAATTCATTACAAGGTTCTGTTTGCAACTTCATCTTAACTAACTATTGAATCTTAAGTTAAAAATTTAAATTAGATTAAATCAGCTTCACGCTGTATCCCGCAGCAGGGTAGGCACAGTGAACTTAGTGTTAGGACATTCCATTGCCTTTCCCCATTTACCCCATTGTATTCCTCTTTTATTATTTTCTTAAAAAATATAGTTAATAAAAAAATATTAAACCATATTAAAACATGAACAATATTACAATTATGACAATGTTTTAAAAAGAAGCCTGAGGTTTAATATGTCGGGAAATTGCGCCTACTCGCTATTACACAACCATTTTTTTACAAAGCAAGTCTGTGCAGTTTTATATCATTTAATATTATGAGAATTCCATTTTTATTTTCTAATTTTATATTTCCTACGCCGTTACTTGGCAAGCAGTTCTTTATGAAGTAACGTTGTTCATTTAATTCTGTGCTTCGTTTAATTATGAAATGACATGTTCTTTACAGTACTGGTGTTCTTTATAATAAATTTTATACTGGAAGCTTGAGAAGTGAGATGTAGATTTTAAGATATTTCTTTTTAATTTTTTTAGCTTCTCGCCGTATTCCGCACACAGCGAGGTAAGCGAAAGGGACTTAATCAAGATACTCCTAGAAATTAAGTGAAAAACTATAATTTTATTTTTAAAACATTGTCTCTCATTGTCAATTCTAACGTTGTTCATATTTTAATATTTTTTTTATGTTTTTTATATTAACTATTGCTTAAAGGCGTGGCGCGGGGGCACAAATGTGTGACTGTAAACCCTATTGGTTGATATCATATTTAGTGTCCCATATTGGTCGTTATTTTTAAACACTTGGATGTACTTACTTATTTAGTTATTTGATTTGCTAGGAGATATTACGTCAGATTCACGCTGTTTCCCGTACTCAGCATGGTAGGCAGAGTGAACCTAGCATTAAGACACTCCGTTCCCCGCTTTCTAACGATTTTTTCGAGGCATTGCGTGTCAAGAGGCGAAACTCAACAGACGGCTTTTGCTCTAGTGCCAGAGCGAAGCAATGAAAATATTAATAAATAATAATTTGTTTCCCCGAGTGGGCATCGAACCTACAGCCATCGCGTTACAGTCGCACCTTTGTTCTCCTGCGCCACGATGGCCTCACGTGTGGCTATTACGTACTTAAATAAAATAATATTACCAGCACAACATAGTCTCAATAATTATATTTATCCTGCTTTACAACCATTAGAATTTATGCCCTGAACTAAAATAAAACGTACTGCAGCAGACAGCACCATACTGTTTAACGTCAGAGCAGCTTTACTTTAAGCCTGTTCCCGCATTACAGTACATGTAGGGGGAACCTAGTGTTTAAGTTACCACGGTCCCCATTTTTCGATCTATTCTCGAGAAATTGCGTGTTTAATGTCGAAACATATAATTACAAACAAGCAATACTATACTAATACTATATTTACAAAAGTATTCAAACGCAAGTAAATAAAACATCTGGACTATCTTGCGTAAGCCAATTTACTATTATTTTATGTGATAGCTGCAGAATATGGATTTGAGGATTGTAATTTTAATTATTTTCGTTTTCCCGTTCCGGTAAGTATGAGTAATGTAATTATTTCCAAATTAAAAGCTACATTTCAGTATTTGTTTCAATTTTATTTATACGTATGTATGTATATTGTTACTTCAAAAAGTGAAAACGCAACACCTACAGTGATCCTGTTTTTCGTCTGTCCGACTGCCAAGGCTACAAGTTAAGACAACTACAAGCATTCTTCCCGTTGACCTACCATCCTGAAATTGATACAAAGTCTCGGTGTGGAGGTCTGATTCGTAATTAACTTGTTTTATGTTATAAATATAGCTTTACGCTAATAAGATATATTATAGCAATATAGACCAATAGAACTTACTGTTGGTACGTCCATCCCCCACTTTCCGCCTAATTTTCGAACACATAATCAGTGAGCAAATTAAAATAATTGTTACTGAATGGGAATCGAACCCATAAACATCGCGCTAACAATCAGATGCTGTTACACCACGACGGCCTCAATGTATTCACTTTACACGTCCAACACTAACTTCAATACCGTGAAATGTTGCATGAACAATAGTCCATCATGTAGTAAATTTTGTCCATTATCACACAGTACAGTATATCGTACACAAAGACATCTCAGAATCAATTTACACACGTTACTACCGTCTTTGAGATATTTGTTACTGAACTATACATACATTTATCACTAAATTGAGTACAAGCTTCTATTTACAACTTCATCGTAACTAACTATTAAACTTTAAGTCTAAAATTAAAATAAAGTATAATTATTTTATATGAGTGTAAAAATATTTCGAGTAATATAAATGCCTTATCCTGATCAACGGACTAAATTTTGCTATATATCTCCAGAATTCGATTGAAAATGGAGAACGGAGTGTCTTGTTACTAAATTGTAAAGCTAAAAATAAAAAGAAAAAATTAAAATACAATTGCTCATATCTCAAGCTCACAGTATTAAAATATAGGAAAGAAAACAAGCACTGTAACGAACATGTCATTTAATAATTAAACGAAGCACAGAATTAAATGAACAACGTTACTTCATAAAGAACTACTTGCCAAGTAATGGCGTAGGAAATATAAAATTAGAAAATAAAAATGGAATTCTCATAATATTAAATGATATAATAGTGCACAGGCTTGCTTTGTAAAAAAATCGTTGTGTAATAGCGAGTAGGCGCAATTTCCCGACATATTAAACCTCAGGCGAATTAAAACGTGGAGCGGGGCGAGTCGCGCCGCGCGGAGTGAAGAAGATGGACGAGCGGCGCGGTGGGTGCGTTGTGTTGCGGAAATTAAGAGAAAAATCATCGTTTTCTTTTTAAAACATTGTCATAATTCTAATTTTGTTCATATTTTTATATGGTATTATGTTTTTTTTTATTTTGAGGCCAGTCGTGACACAACGGCACAAAGTGTGATTGTAAAACCGACTGGTTGTGGGTTCGATCCCCACTCGAGGAGATGATATATTTACTTAAATTTATATTTCCATTACTTTACTTTAGCGTCGAGGGAAAGCGCAGCGTTGAGGTCTGCCACTCAACACGCAATGCCTCCAGAATTCGGCAGAAAGTGGAGAACGGAGTGTCTTAACACTAGTTTCCCTCTGCCTACCCTGCTGTGTGCGGGATACAGTATGAAACTGATTTATTTATTTCAGAGGCACAAGTGTATGACTGTTAAACTTAGTTGTGGGTTCGAACCCCACTCGAGGAATATTTCATATATTTATATATTTATTTAAATATATTTAGGTATGTATTTATTTAAATTTATACTTTCATTTCTTCGCACTGGTGTTGAGGCACGCAATATACGCAATTCCTCCAGAAATTGGGTGATTTTGGTAACGGAGTGTGTTAACATTAGGTTCCCTGTACCTACCCTACTGTACGCGGAATAAAGCGTGAAGTTTATTTATCTGTTTTTATTCTTTTAATAATATAATAAATGAATGGTTGGTTGGTTTTACATACTACTAAAGGATTTATATTGACTATAAGTGAATACCATCAGCTTCTATTTATGTATCTTACAAAATACTAGAAATAAATATTATATATTGAAAAGTTATATTACATATATATGTACAATATTGTAGATATAATAATTCGTTTCATAATATTCGAAGCTTTAAAATTGAACTCTTATTGCTGAGGCCATCGACGTCCACAAGGACTGCATCTGGCTGTATACGCGCTGGTTATAGGTTCAATCACTACTCCAGAGTATGAATAATTTCATTTTTCTGTTGTGATAGACAAAATTCGGTGTTGAATTTCGTTCGACTCACCGTATCTTAGATTCGGGGTAGAACTATGCTAGATTTTAGTCTTACATAGATTTTATCTGCCTACAAAGCTAAAAAAAATAGTATTTTACAAATTTTACTGCCTATATTTGTCTCTAATTTCTATATATTTTTAAGAAAATGAAAATACCACTACTCGTCTAATATTAAATTAAATGTAACACCCAACAATATTAAATTAAAAAAGAAATAATACCACAGAAAGATAGACTTGGCAATGAAATAATTTCGTCAATTTGCTAGAACTAAGACAAACGAATGAATCGCAAGTTCTCGTGAGAAGAACACGAACATCATGTCACGCTGAGATTATTAATCATATAAACGTATAAAAATATTTTTTGTCTTCTTATTTTCTTTAAGTGTTATATTCATTTCTTTATTCAAGATTCATTTCTTTTATGACAAGATACTTATTATGACGACACTTAAAAAGATGATATATTTTTTATATTTTTAAAGTGTTATTCCACACATAAGAAACAAAAATATTTATTTAGAAAACGTATAAAAATTTGAACGTGGCGGGACTCTAGGCGCGGGTTCGAGTCCTGCTACGTTCAAATTTTTATACGTTTTCTAAATAAGTATAAGATGATATGTCTTTGAAAATTTGTAACATTTTTTTCTGAAAAACAAATAATGCATATAGTAATATGCATATCCAAACATCAAATAACAAGAAAGAATTTAATTACATGTAACGTCATTGCGGTGTTTAGTTCCGCTAGTCAACACGCCATTGCCTCCAGAATTCGGCGGAAAGTGGTGGCGGAACTATCTTAATGGGAACGGAGTGACTAATCTCTAGGCTACAAGGTTCCCTCTGCTTACTCTGCTATAGACGGAATATAGCGTGAAGCTAATAAAAATCAAAACACGGAGAGTTACCGGAGAACCTTTTTAACTTTATTATAAACAAAAGGTAAGTCCATGACTACGTTTAATATGAAAATTAATTCCGTTTTGGGAATTGAATAACATGAGTATAACCTTTCTAACAAGGCCGCTTAAGTAAGATTAGTTTTCATAATTCATGTAAATATATTATATAATTGTAATTTTGGTTAAAGTTCTTGTTTAACATTATATTGGACAAGCCTTTTACAGCGCTTTTACAGAAACTTTGTAAAAAGATTGTTATAGAATTTTGGCGTTACTTCAATTTTCCCATATCATACTTAGTGGCCCTAGGTGGCCCTTTTTTTTCAAAGACATTGGTGTACTTATTTAGTTATATGGTTTGCTATTAGTAGATTTTGTCGAGGCATTGCGTGTTTAGTGCTGCGAGCGAAGAAATGATAATATTAATAAATAATAATTGATTCCCCCGAGTGGATATCGAACCCACAACTAGTCGCGTTTACTGTCACACACTTGTGCTCTTGCGCCACGACTGGCCTCTATTCTGGCTGTTACATGTTTAGATAAAATAATATTACAAGTACAACATCGTATCAAATAATATATAGCCGTTTGAAAGCTAACACTGTGTGCTTAGCCGGACCCAATATATATTAGGCTTTACAACCATTAGAAATTATATTTATACTGAATTTCATTAAAAGGTACCGTAGCAGGCAGTTTAACATCAGAGCAACTTCGCGTCTTTCCCGCATATCTGTATAGGTAGCGGGAACCTAGTTTTCAAAATAGCCTTCACATAATTTTTCGATAAAATTTCAAGAAATTACGTGTTTAATGTTCAAAAAGGTAATATCCATTAACATTTAAAATAAAACAAAATGTAACTCGGAAATATCTATATAATATAAGGGTTCTCAATCGAAACCACATTCTGTAATTCCATCGCGGTTAGCCGCAGACGAAGTCCTCTCCTGTTAGAAATAACTGCTGGCCAGAGTTATGGAGGGTGGCATATCAGACTATGTTTATTAGGTGCTTAATAGAAAAGCTTAAGAAATTATTGAAATGTTTTAAAACAATTTTAAAGTAATAAATGGGAATTTCCTAGAAATATTTCCTTGTCAATTCATAGAAATTCAGTATACTTCTGTAAGCATATGTACTGTAAGTAATTAAAATACATTTTTGAAGACTATTTTATAAATATTCAACACGAAGTCTCGAATTCGGGAGATCAGTCATCTCCCTAAAAAAAGAACTCTACCCGGCTTTGCGAAAAAATACTTGAACGGGGTAAAAACTGGACAAGCGTCACTTCGGCTCGCCCACCGAGGGTTCCTTACAAAAATTGGATATTTCAAGCTTTTTCTGATGTTTAAGCAAATTTTTACTAATAAAAATTTAATCACTAATGTATAGTTTAAATACTTTTACCTTAACCTGTAGATGTTGGCTGCCAAATTTCATAGTTGAACCGGAAGTACTTACCCTTTTAATTTCGATTCCCTTTACAGTGCCTAAATTCCATTATATATGTTTTTTGTAAATGTACAAATACGATTTTATTCAGGAAATTATGAAACCATAGAACGTTTGAATTTCATCTCCATATCTGCAAGTTTTCCTGAAATAAGGCTCTTGACAGATAGACTGACAGACAATAAGTCACAAAACAAAGTGATCGTATAAGGGTTCCTTTTTTTTAAAGGAACGGAACTCTAAAAATGATTATGCACATTATATTTATATTAGAATTTAATTTTGGAATTAAATTTAAATATTGCTAGATTTTATTGGGGCCGCCGTTGATTTATATGTATACGTTTTATTTTCTCTCTCTGGTAAGAAGACAAAGCACACCGTTAAGTGCCACTGGTCAACACGTTATGTCCCGAAAGTTGGTGGTGGTGCGTGAGGTATGGAGTGTCTTGACATTATGTTCCTTTTGCATATCCTGTTCTAAGCGAAATACAGTGTAAAGCTAATAGAACTCATGTTATTTATAGAAATGTTAAGTTAATAGAATTATTCAACTTGTGTCAGTATCGTTACAGCCGCAATGTCGCAGTAAACATGAATCCAACTAGTGCAACGGTGGTTGCGGTTTCGATAAACAAGTACGACGGATATATGGGCTGTGTATTTTTAATTTGTTCGTGGTTTTGTAACAAATTTATTGTGAAGCTGTGTAATATTCTTGCATTATAACGTTTCTTGTATTATAATGCAAGATTTTTTTTGTATAAAACATATATGAAAATATTATATAAGAATAAATAAAAATGTTATTATTTAGCTTCACGCTATATTAGCTTCACGCTATATCCCGCACACAGCAGGGTAGGCAGAGGGAACCTAGTGTTAAGACACTCCGTTCCCCACTTTCTGCCGAATTCTGGAGGCATTGCGTGTTGAGTGGCAGAACTCAACGCCGCGCTTAACCTCGGCACCAGAGCGAAGAAATGGAAATATAAATTTCTAAGTAAATATTTCATCTCCTCGAGTGGGGATCGAACCCACAACCAGTCGGTTTTGCAGTCACACCTCGTGCCGCTGCGCCATGACCGGCCTCAATTATTTACTACTTCTCGGTTATCGGTTATTATTTACTACTTCTCGCAGCTTCGCCCGCTTGAACTACACAATTATTTATTTACAAATCATAATTCTTTTTGTGTTCTAATATAATGATATTATAATTTTAAAGACAATATCTATCTATATCTAAAAACTAAAGCCTCGGTCAACTTTATAAAAAAATCAAGTTCCTCAACTCAACACGCAACTCCAAAATTCGGTGGAAAATAAGTAACGAAAGTGTCTTCACACTAGTCCAATCTGCCTACCTTGCTGTGCTAAAAGCAAAAAAAATATCCATATAAAAATTTTTCGTTACTAAATAATAGACGATGCCCAGCTGTAACTACTGGCTATAGAAAATAATTTTGTTGGGAAGTGTAGAGGAGGATTTATATAAAATTTCCAGAAAAATCTACCGGAACAGGAAAACAATAAATTTTCACTTTTTATAGTCCACACAAACAAAATTAGAGCACTCACATACTTATATTTTATAGAAACAGCCATTTTCGTTAACGAATTCTAATATAAATAACGAACTGAAAAGCTAACAAGTGAGTGAGTTACGTTTGCACACACAAACACACACACACATGTGTTAGTTGTCTTAGAAACTTAAGTTTCTGGTTACGTCTTAGAAGGAAACTTGAATTCAACGGAAAGCAATTTTAATCATGTCGCCTAATTAAAATTACTGAATTCGGTTAGACCAAGATGCGGGTTTGCTTACTTAATCTGGACTCTGCAATTTAAGTTCTTAGAAATTACTATAAGTAGATTTGGCAATTCACTGTATTGATGCCATCTTGGCGTAGGGATGTGGCTGTAACGCTATAGTCGTAGGTTTGATTCCCACACAGATTTTTTTTATTATTTATATATATTTTCATTTCTTCGCTCTGGCACCAAGGTACAAGACCGACGTTGAGTTCCGCCACTCAACACGCAATGCCTCGAAAAAATCGTCAGAAAATGGCAAACGGAGTGTCTTAACACTAAGATCCCTCTATCTATCAAATTAGTTTTACGTTGTATCACACATACATGCTGTATGTGAAAAACGTAAAGTAACGTAAAACTAATTTAATTTAATTAATTATAATTATGTATTATTTAATGGTGAGATGTTTTTAACCATACAGTGGCTATTATAAGCACTAAGTTATAAGGATTAAGAAATTTTAAGTTACAAGTTCAAATTAAAAATATTCTTCATTCAAATAGACTATTGTAGGCACTTCTGAATCGCTGAATGAACATATAAGAAAAGCTACCATCGGCTCGGAAGGAAGTTCTGTAGAGAAGATCCGGCAAGAAACTCAACAGTTGCTCTTTTCAATGTCAAACGTATAATTTGATTATTATATAAACTGGCAGCTTTCCTGTATGGCATTCAAGAGATATTTATTCCATACATCTTTATCCTGTAAATATTCTTGAAAAGTGTAATAAACTTTACTTGTTAATATTATTTTTACAGATTCTGTAAATTGTTGTAGTGGCAAAATTAGAATACATTGCCGAATTGATTATATACACGTATACTCACACCCATAAAAGATTTATTAACGTTTTGGAGGCGTAACAAGCTTATCGTTATTTCTCGTTCGTCACTATTTTTACTATGACACTGTATACGTTGTCTGACAAACAGAATATTATAGTATACAAACTATGAAGCAACAGTATTAATACCTGCATCTTTAAAAACATCTCGCAGAGAATCTCGAGCTCTTAGGTTATAAATAGAACTCACGGCTCTTTTTTGGAGAATGAATATTGAATTTATATCTGGAGTACTGCCCTATATCCCGCACACAGCAGGGTAAGCAGAGGGAACCTAGTGTTAAGACACTCCGTTCCCCTATATACATTTAAGTAAATATTTTATCTCCTCGAGTGGGGATCGAACCCACAACCAGCTGGTATTACAGTCACACTTCGTGCCGCTGCGCCACGATTGGCCTCAAAGTCGTATCCTTATAAAATATAAAAAGGTAAATGTATATAATTACTGAGAAATAATAATGATAACAGGATGATAATTATAAACATTCCACAGAGTTAAGAAGAAGTGTCAAACTGTTGGTTCTCTTGTCACTGTAAAAAATACTTGAGTCAGCTGTCTTGATCTAGACAGAAAACGTGGATTTGAGGATTTTTTTTTTATTTTATACCATTGCACATTTAGACATTTTGAAAAATAATTGTAATACGTACAATTTCTATTATATTAAACTTTTTCAAATCATTTGTAATAAATGTTATATTTAAAGTAAAGACGTTTTTAAATGAATAAAATTTAAACAAAAACAATCTATCAAAGCACAAATTTGTTTTTTCGATACTAAAAAATAGAACACCAACACTGTAATTAAGGATGCTACCCGAACCCGAGCCCGCCAGCCTTTAATATAAACGTTAAAACGAATTAATTTCGTTAATCTTCTCTACTTTCCTTGATACAAAAAAATAACTTATAAATTGGGTGAAATTATTAATGTTATTAAAATCAGCTTCACGCTGTATCCCGCACACTGCAGAGGCAGAGGGAACCTAATGTTAAGACACTCCGTTCCCCACTTTCTGCCGAATTCTGGAGGCATTGCGTGTTGTGTGGCAGAACTCAACGCCGCGCTTGTTCTCGACACCAGAGCGAAGAAATGGAAATATAAATTTAAGTAAATATTTCATCTCCTCGAGTGGCAATCGAATCCACAACCAATCGGTTTTACAGTCACACTTTGTGCCGCTGCGCCACGACCGGCCACTAATGTTATTAATATTAATAATTACGAAAGAAAGATTGTGAATTAAAGTGACAAATTTATTTTACTGTTCACGCTGTATTTTTTATTTTTATTTTACTCTTGTAAATCATAAAGTTCCATTAATATTACTATAATAAATTAATATTACCATAATTACATTTATTTCGACATATACGCGTCATGTACATATTGTATGACGAAGACGAAATATTTCTAAAATAATATGGAATACCAAGAGGTAGGTATATCTTTTTATTTATCAAAAAAAAAAGAATATTTTGTTATATTTTACCTTTATAAACATTCTTCTTCTTCTTTCTTCAGCTTCGCGGTGTATCCCGCACACAGCAGGGTATGCAGAGGGAACTTAGTGTTAAGATACTCCGTTCTCCACTTTCCGCTGAGTTCTGGAGGCATTGCGTATTAACTGGCGGAACTCAATGCCGCTCTTTGCCTTGACACCAGAGCGAAGTAATGAAAATATTAATGTAAATAAATATTTCATTTCCTCGAATGGGGATCGAACCCACAACCAATCGGTTTTACAGTCACACTATATGTCCCTGCGCCACGCCTGGCCTCAAAATTTTATAATTATAAGTATAGTTTATAAATATATATATCTACAAATAAACTAAATTCGGCAGCCACTACGCTAACTGACTTTAGATTTTAGTCAAACAGTAGTTACGTCTGATTTACAAGAGGTTCTGCCAACCAAGACCCATTTCTAAGGCAGAGTAAAACTGTGACGTCTCTATATTCACTATATGGTGCTATTTTGCTCTGAGCCGTCTTGAGGCTGCCATTAAGGAACGTCCTGGCCGAGTCGCCCTCTGATTTGCCTATTGATCTGTTTACCGACTATCAATTATTATTTAAGATGTTGAATCTTGCTTTAATATTGAAATATATGGATAATATTATATTAAAATGCTAATAAATTATAATTACATGAACGTTTTAACTTAATTTCTTAAAGAACCTCACACAGAGGACGTCGTGACGCAGCGTCACAGCATTTCAATTCAAACGCGACGATTGTGGATTCGATTTTGAGCGGGAGTAATGATTTGTTTTTTCATATTCTTCGTGACAAGACAAAGCGCGGAGTATAAAATGAGTTCCACCACTTGGAAATTAGACAAAAAATATTAAACAGAATGTCTTAACACTCTGTCTTAAACACTATGCGAGATGCAACGTGTAGTTCAAAAAATCTGAAGAAAACATCTGTATTATAAACGTGGCAGGCTGTGGGTTCGATTCCCTTTCAATAAAATACTTTATATTTTCATCTATTTGCTCTGGCAACACATACTAGATCTTCGACATGTGTTGATGTCAGTAACCACGAGACCAAAGCTTTTAAAAAATATAAAAGTTTAAAACGAAAACACAAACTGCCCGTTAATAAGGAAAGGATCACTTAAATTTTTCAGATTATGTAAAGATAATATAAAGTATGAATAAGATAAAAACTTTTGGCGGTGGTTCCCGAAATCCATTTCCAACTTAAACAGATCTTTTTATCCAAGTTTTTTTCTTTATAAGGAGATAAATTTTTGTGTCATATCATAGGGTCATCACCAGCTCTCTTATTTAAATATTTTTTGTAATTATAAAGATTTCATCTCGACTTTGTTGATAAGACCTGTGATATTATTATAACTTGTTAACTTTCTTTTAACGTAACGAGTATAATATGTTGTACTCTATATATAGAGAGTATTATAGAGTTTTCTTAAAATGTATTCTTGAAGAAATGTATTTTGAACACTGCTTATAAAGTGTTTGCACGTGTTTTGTTTAACAAACTACAACCATACGTTGAACCCTCTTTAGCAGAATACCAATGCGGCTTCCGACCTAATCGCTCAACAGTGGACCAAATATTTTCACTAAGGCAGATCCTCGAGAAAACCCTCGAATTTAATGTGACCACACACATTTGTTCATTGATTTCAAGGCAGCATATGACAGCTTGCACCGCAATTTCCTGTACCAGGCAATGATTGAAATCGGTATCCCATATAAATTAATCTCCCTTACCCAAATGACGTTGAAAAATACTCGAAACGTCGTTAGAGTTCAGGCAGACCTGTCGGAACCGTTTAGCACTTATGACGGACTCAGACAGGGTGACGCGCTCTCTTGTCTGCTTTTCAATGTTGCGTTAGATAAGTG
>JAATLQ010022525.1:11742-21805 GCA_013421005.1 Heliconius erato x Heliconius himera
ATATATTTATATATATATATATATATATATATATATATATATATATATATATATATATATATATATATATATATACAATGTAAATGACAACATATGACAATGTTTTATATCGACACGCAGCGCAGCAGAAAGGCCAGCTGGCGCAGGCCGTCAACCGAAAATCCTGTTAAAGCGTGTATTTTCAAAACTACGAATACACGTTCATATTTCCACGCAATGCGATTTCCTTATTTATTGACGGCCTTATTTATTGTAGGCAGACGGAACTTGGGAACCTAGCGTTACACTCCGCTCTCATTAAGACACTTCTATTCCTGATATTTTTCCAAGTATAATGTAAATACTCGATAAATATATATAAGTATTCTATATTTTTTATTTTGTTGTTTGACAGGTAACTTAGTATTAAAATTAAACTCTGCATTATATATTTCAAGTTAAATAAATTATTTTTAACTTCACGCTGTATCACGCTCATAGTAACGTAGCAGGAACTGGGTAACCTAGGGTTAACTACGTTCCGTTCTTTCTTGTGGCATTGGGTGTTAAGTAGTTGAACTCAACGTCGCGCTTTGTCTCATTACCATAGCAAGAAAATGAAAATATAAAATATTTTATTTTCTCGACTGCGATCGAACCCACAACCTCCTGCGTTTACAGTGGCACGTGACCTTGCGCCACGAGTAGCCTCAAGATTAGATTTTTTTATTAAGAGTTTTACGTTAAATATATAAAATAATATGATTGTATAAAAATAATATGATTGAGGCCAGTCGTGGCGCAGGGGCACAAAGTCTGACTGCTGTATTTATTTACATTTATTTTCATTTCTTTGCTCTGGTGTCGAGGCTAAGCGCGGCGTTGAGTTCCGCCACTCAACACGCAATGACCCCAGAACTTGGCGGAAAGTGGGAAACGGAGTGTCTTAACACTAGGTTTCCTCTGCCTACCCTGCTGTGTGCGGGATACAACGTGAAGCTGATTGATTGTTTGATATAAATATATATTAACATTAAACTAAAGCACAAGTAATATACACAAACAATTTATTAATTTTCTACCATTTATTTATTTATTATTATGATACTGAAGCGCTTTCCTCATTTACTTTACTTTATAAGGCTATAACTCTTTATCTTTGCCATTAAGTTGTAAATTAAACAAAATTAGATAACTTTGTTTTCATTTCTTCGCTCTGACAACAATGCAAAAGCCCGGCGTTCAGTTCCGCCACTCGAAAAAAATCGACGGAAAGTGGGTAACGGAGTGTTTTAACACTGGGGTTCTTCTGACTATCTTGATTTAATTTTTTAAAATATTATATAATCCAAATATAAACAGATTTTTTTTTAAAGTTTTATTAATAATATCTATACCTACTTACTGAATTATAGATTTGACGTTAAAAGTAATCTTTGCATATAAATAAAATATAAGTTCAAAATAACGGTATTTTTCAACCGCATGTGTAGTTATTTACATGATACTAAAATACAAACAAAAAATTTCCTCCAGACCAGCTGAACTGATTTTTATGGAGCTCACTGACCTATACAGAGGGTTATGAAGCAACACATAGGCTACTTTTTATCCCGGAATTCCCACGGGATATTAATTTACGTGGAAAAAACCGCGGTCATTACTACTTACTATCATAATATTATTATTTTATTAAGTAAAAATTCATAGAACTTAAATTGACTGTAATTTGCATTCTAACTTACTAACCGTAAAACATAGATATAAATAAAAAGCCAGACGATAGGCCAGTAAGAGTTTAGAGGAGACCAATCTAATTTATATCACACAGTATATTTCACTGTGCTGGCTTAGAATTGTGAATTGCAGAAAGTGTCAAGAAGAAAGATGAGCATAACAAACCTCGTCTCTTATATTAGGAAAGTCTCAACTAAATCCATTTCTCATTTCCAATGGTAATGTTTCCTGCAAAAGACCTCACAAGTGACATTAAAAGTCACCAAATACATTTGTAATAAATTATATGTTCAACTTTGTGACGAGTGTCAGAATTGATGATCTGCGTTAGTTGATGTTCAATAATGGTAAATGTAGTTAATGAGGCCAGTCGTGGCGCAGGGGCACAAAGTGTGACTGTAAACGCGATAGGTTGGGGGTTCGATTCCCATTCAAGGAAATTAAATATGTTATATTTTAATTTCTTTGCTCTGGTAAAGAGGCAAAGTGTGTCGTTGAGTTCTAACTCAACACGCAACTCAGAAGTCGGTGATGAAAATGGGAAAATTCATAGGCAATCAGTTAGGCGTTAGTATTATAAAAAATATATTATATTATGGTAATGTATTAATATATAAATAACATTTAATTTTTATTTCGTTTGGCATATGCAGTATGTTCTAAAAAGGTCAGTAGGAACATTAACATATTTTCATTTCTTCGCTCTGGTGTCGTGGGGAAAGCGGGGCGTTGACTTCCGCCATTCTACACGGAATGCCTCCAGAAATTGGCGGAAACTGGGGATCGGAGTGTCTTAACTGCTGTGTGCGGGATACAGCGTGAAGCTGAAAAAAAATAAACAACATTTAATTTATTTTTCTTTTGGCATATACAGTGTGTTCTAAAAAGGTCAGTAGGAACATTTTGATATCGATGTATTTAAGTTTACTTTAAAATTTTATTAACGTTTAAAAACATGTTATAATAATATAATTAGTAATAATATAATTATTATAACACATAATTCTAAAAAAAGAAGCAGTCAGAAGTTAAAATCAATTTCCCTGGACGTAAGATTTATTTGAGTACATTGAAATATTTATATATACATATAGTTCAAAGAATTCGATTTACCCCAAAATATATATTTCGTTATTATCGAGTGTTGGCTTGGCTGCCCTAAGCAAACTTCTACGATATTAAGTAAACTAACTCAATAGACCCTCTCAGAATTACCTTTCGCCTTAACTAAAACTTTCCGAACTCCATCGGCTCTTTCATTGAGAAGTATAAGAAAAAGGACATTTGGTTATTGTATAATAAATTATTCTCTACCAATGTTCTATTATTTATAATAATAAAATGTTTTTCTGTAATAAATATGATATATATTTATGAATATCTTAAATCTCTGGAGTATTTTTAGTAGCGTAGTCGTGTCGAAATGTTAATCGTTTTAGGTTGCCTAGGCAGAAAGTTAAAATGAAAAAAAAAGACTATTGAAATTTTATAAGAATATGTTTAGATACATATATTTAAAATAAAACTTTGCCTAAGCGGGATCTAAAGCGATCTTCATAATATGAGAAATATGCCAAATGCGCCTCAAAGAATATTCCAAGATTATCTGCTATCGTTATCGCTGACGAGCTAAGCGGAGGGCAAGGTACTTAGGCATTACCTACTTTTTCTCGAAATGTTTAGTCGTTTTTAGGGTACTTACGTACCTCGAAAGGAAATAACAGAACCCTTATAGGATCACTGTGTTATCCGTCCGCCCGTCTGTCAGGGCCAGTTTTTTAGGAACGTATAGAGGTATTAAACTGAATTTTATATCAAATACTTACGTCTACTGTACCTTGCTACGGTTCTTTACTGTAAAAAATCAAACTGTATGCAAACGAATTCTAAATATGTAGCCGTTTATGCCGCAAATTACCGAAACTCCCAAGGAAATCAAATCATACGGGGTATTTCTCGTGAACTCTTGAAATTTAGTAGGAAGCAACGTTTTATAGCACAGATACACACACATACTTTTCGCAATGTTTTCTAAGTGAAAATTTATTGGTTTTTCTTCGAAAAAATCAGCATAAATTCATTCATGTCATGTCATTCACTCATTCATCTTCTTCATTTCATACAAAATGAGTGCATACGCTCGTAAAATTAAGGCACGGAACCCTCGGTGGGCGAATCCAACTCGCACTTGACCGGTTTTTTATCCCCCATAACTTAGGTTTCCATTATATCAGAAAAACAAAGTTTGATGTATAAGATATCAACAGTAGACTTATTAAATAAATTAAGTTTCATTTTAATAGCTCTGATTTTATAAGTATCTAAAATCTCTGGATTTTCTCACAGACCGACAAAAATTGTTCAGCTACTAGGTCTTTAGGATTTACCTGGAAGCTAATTTTTTTTACAAGCTCTACTTACTTCAAAATGCTACATTTTATTCAAAATATACCCTTACCCCTATACCCTTGGCTCACATAGTTACTACCGTCAAATAGGCTTAAGAATTTTTTTTTTAAGGAAAAGGACAAGGCAAACGAGCGTCCGGGTCACCTGATGGTAAGTGATTACCGCCGCCCACGACCCCGTGCAACACCAGAGGAGCTACAGGTGCGTAGCAGGCCGAGAAGGTGGGTTGGGCGCCGGAGCCCGGCATTACCTAATGCGAAACACAGTGGCATAAAGCCACTACTTCACACTTAAATGCCGGGGGTGGTAATGGTGGTGGTGTGGTGGTGAAAGAACAGGCAGGATCAAACAATAAACTGTTTTCTAGTGCAAACAATTGTAATAATACAGGTGACGATGACGAGGATGATTCGTTGAAAATGAGACCTTCAGCACATCTGTCCTTTGATACTTCTGATTAGACTAAGAATAGTCCGAGAATGGTTAAAATCAGGACCGTGATAACGTGTTACGAACCTTTTAGGTTCGACTTTCTTTGTCGATTAATCGACACTGGAATGTAATTTAAAGTTTTTGAATTACATTTCAGTATGAAATACATTTATGTCAAAGTAAAACTGTATAAGAAAGAATAATTGTAAGATGGGGAGATTCTAAATAGATAATTTATTTAGAAAGATTTTAGAGAAGACTTGGAAGCTAATTGTTATTTAGCTTTCTTTGTTTGATAATTAAAATAAATGTAATAGAGGCTATCCTGATAAGTTTCTTGACTTTTATTATTCACGATTTCTGGTTCCAAAGATATCTATCTAGTGACATAGTTTATGACGACTAAACATTTACAGTGTTAGTTAATACTGGTTTGCCATTTATTAACAAATTTCATATAAAGAATCAGCTTCACGCTGTATCCCGCATATAGCGAGCTAGGCAGAGGTATCCTAGTATTAAAATACTCCGTATGTAGGCATTGCGTGTTGAGTGGCGGAACTCAACGCCGCCGTAGTGCAAAGCGCGCTACACTAAAGCGAAGAAATGAAAATATAAATTTAAATAAATATTTAATTTCCTCGAGTGACGATCGAACCCACAATAAAAAGAAATAAAGGATATTATACTGAAAGCAAAAAATAGCAGAATCAAAGCGAAATATTACTAGCAAGTTAGACTGATTGATTGAGTACACGTGCCGTCACACGTGAAAGTAATTAACAGTGTAGAAGAGAGCTCGTGCGGGAAACGGTTCGCTGTGATTTAGAATTAAATTATACTCACTTGCAGTACTTCAGCTATATGTAATATTAACTTATTAGTTTGTCCAGTTTGTTGTGTTTTATTACAAAAATGTAATCAATTTAAGTAATGTATAATAAGAGTTCTTGTATTGTTTTTGAATATTAATAATAAATATTTATAGGCCAGTCGTGGCGCAGGGGTACGAAGGGTGACTGTAAATCGACTGGTTGTAGGTTCGATCCCTACTCGTGGAGATGAAATATTTCCTTAAATTTATATTTTCATTTCTTCGCTCTGACTATCGAGGACAAGCGCGGCGTTGAGTTCTGCCACTCAACACGCAATGCCTCTAGAATTCGGCAGAAAATGGGGAACGGAGTATCTTAAGACTAGGTTCCCTCTGCCTACTCTCGGGACCTCTTTAAATTATGCGGGGTTCCTGGTAAAGATTTTATTGATTGAAGAATTAGTTATAGGTCCCGACTGTTAATCCTAATAAACTATTGGGCTTGTTAATTTTCTTTTTAGTTTTATGCAGTCGGGGTTTTTGTTTTTACAAATATTTTTTTATTTTTCACTTTTTGTTAGATTTCACTATGGTAATGATAATCATGATATACTTTTATGAAATCCTCGTATTAAGCTCTTGAATTTGATACCCATATTGTGGTATTCGAAACGAAAAAAATTTTTTTTCACTAAGTCTAATGGCGTCCCACAGCCACTATGATTGTTTTTTTTAACGTCACCTATCTAAGAACACTTGGGCTACTAATACAAATCTAACGATACCTCAATTAAGTAAATCCGTTGAGCGGTTCTGGAGATATGAGGTAATACAGAATATTACATACATACAAGATACGCGCGAAAAACATAACCCTTCCTTAGCAGTCGGGAAAAAAGGAATAAGCTTATATACGCTGCACGGTGTACCCTGGACATAGCAAGGCAGGCAGAAGGAATGGGTACTTGGTGTTAAGATACTCCGTTCCCATTAAGATATTTCCGTTTCAGATGAATTCTGAAAGTATTGCGTGTTGACTGGCGGAACTCAACGCCGCACTTCTGGTTAAAGAAAAAAATAATTAATTTAGACACAACATTTTCACTCTTTTAAATTATATATATTTTTTATACTTACATGTACATACGTAAAATATTTACGTCACTAATGTCTCCGTTCCATTCAGGAAAATACAACAAGGAAGCAATTTAAAGGCGATAGTTTAAACTTTCTTTTACCTTTTTCTCATTTCGCGTCGGCACGTCTCAAAGTTAATAGATCAAAGGGCGACTTTGATGTTACTTTTTAACTCTCAAATCGGGCTCCTGTCGCCACTCATAAAAATGTTTTAGCGTATTGTATTCGGGAGATTCCATTTCATAAAGCTTTTCAATCAAGATTTTCCAGTGTAATTTTATTTAAGTTGATTGAGGCAAAAAATTCTTTTGCAAGTAATTAAAAAAAAACTATAAATGAAAACTCAATAACTATTGTTTGTTATTAATCTCTCTTAAGGCCAGGTTTAAAGAATATAAAAAAAAGTCTTTCTTAAAAAGCTTATCATCTTATCATTGTTCTTAACAAATTTTGATAAGACGACAAGATTTATAAATCAGCTTCACGCTGCATCCCGCACACAGCATGGTAGGCAGAGGGGACCTTGACAGATTCTTAAAACACTCCGTTCTCGACTTTCTGCCGAATTCTGGAGTCGTTGCGTGTTGAGTGGCAGAACCCAACGCCGCGCTTAACCTCGACACCAGAGCGAAGAAATAGAAATATAAATTTAAGTAAATATTTCATCTCCTCGAGTGGGGATCGAACCCACAACCAGTCAGTTTTATAGTCACACTTCGTGACTGGCCTCTATGGAAGATTTATTTATCATAAAAGATCAATGCAAAAATAAAATAAATCCATTTTATTTCTATATCAAAATAATTCTAAAAATGTTTAAATTGTTGCCAGTAAAAAAGATTCAAAATAATAAGATGTAACTATAGTTATCAAGTAATATATGTAGATAACTTAATTCCAATTCTAGGATTAACTTCTGCAATTATGAAAATTGTTGCCCGAATAGAGTTAAATTTCTCATCGTTTACTTGAGAGTGCAGTCGCGTCCGCCTTAACAAACTTTTATTACTTCTATTGCATTTATTTTAATAGTTCAGGGAATCCTTTCGCGTGGATTAATGTAACTAGAAAGTTTTGAAATATCCTCCTAAACATGCTAAGCTTGAAAATTGTTAATGAAAGCTGAGATTATATTTATAATAATATTGCATAATGTAATATTACGTTCAAAATAGTATAATATCTTTCTTTTTCTGTTGCTTTACAGAATTTTCCGCATAGTAGTTAATGTAGCCAGATTGCTTAGTGTTATCATAATAGGAACTTATTTTTACCTTTTTTTCACATTCATGCTGTATTCCACATCTAGTGGAATACAGAACTAAGTGATATCAGAACTTACTATAAAGACACTCCGTTCCCCATTCTCCTCAGAATTCTGGAGACTGTGTGTTGAGGTTAGACCTGTCGCGCTTACAGTCACACGCTTGTGCCCCTGCACATAGACTGGGTTTAATTATCATTTATACGATACAATATAAGACATATATAGTAACTTGAAATTAATAATATTGATAAGTTTTTTTTGTTAATATAAAAACCAGACAAGCGCGAGTCGGGCTAAATAAAAAAAAAATAATAACTCGATATCTCCAAGTGGTCCTGAGATAAGGGCTCTAGACAGATAGACAAACGGACGGACGGACAACAAAGTGATCTTCATTCCTTAAAAGGTACAGAACCCTAAAAGAACAAAAAAGTCAAAACGAAGATATACATTAAAACTCTAACGGCAAATACAGGAGAAGCATTCGATTCATTTGATTTAGACTCTGACAGCTGCAATTCGAGTCTCGATGAATTTCCTTTATTGATGCAATTAAAATCCAATTAGCGTTTCCATTTATGTTTTAATACATTTACCTCTATGTTCGAGAGAGCCAAGTCGTGGCGCAGGGGTACAAAGTTTGACTCTAAAACCGACTGGTTGTGGGTTCGATCCCCGCTCGAGGAGATGAAATATTTACTTAAATTTATATTTCCATTTCTTCGCTCTGATGTCGAGCCAAAGCGCGTCGTTGAGTTCTGCCACTCAATGCGAAGCCTCCAGAATTCGGCAGAAAGTGGGGAATGGTATGTATTAACACTAGGTTCCCTCTGTCTACCCTGCTGTGTGCGGGATACAGCGTGAAGCTGATTTATTTATTTATATATTTACCTCTATGTTAGTTTATTAATGTGTAATTGTTGGTTATGCCAATGCAATGTTTTTCTACCATTCTTTGCTTATAATATGTAAATAGCGTAACGATATATAGGAATTCATTTAGGCTCATTCAAAAATGCTAATATTTAGAACTTTTTATAATAATACTAGCGGACCCGGACGCGGCTTCGCCCGCTTAAATTTTACGAATGCTTATAGATATATTTAGGAAATTGTTTTTGAAAATGTCTTACTAATTTAAATGAAAAAAATATAAGTAAACATAACCATAGTAAAATATTAATACTAAAAACTATACAAAACCAGCTACATTATTAATAATTTTGTCTCTGTCTGTCTTTCTATTTCCCCGAGCTAATATCCAGAATAACTGAACTGATTTTTATTGGACTTTCAGTGATCGATTTTACTAATTTACCCGGGAAAAATCTTTTTACTCGTTTTCCTTGCGCGCGTATATAGATACTATATGAAATAACTAAAGTCCTTTCTACATTAAATATGATAAGTTTTGCGAGCAATATCAAATAAAATCCCAAAAAACTAAAACCACAATTTATTAAGTGTATAACAACGGTATAGATAACCATCCAACCAAGATGAAATAACCAACAATTCTCTCTTCAATACTTAAATAATATTACGCCGATGCCGCGCAGGCCCGCAACTTACACCACACCAAGAAATTAATGAAAATCTAACTAATACTCGAATAAGCGAAGAACCAAAGAAAAGTAGAAATTAATTATAAACAGCAAATAATTATATAAAAATTAACAGTAGTTCGAAAATGTATGAAAATTTACAAAACCGTCAAAGTCATGTGACCGTTCGCGTCGGTCATACTATGCCGGTCGTAGGCTAGGCCATTTCGAATCAGTGACATCTCCTTAATTATTTATTAGAATGTTATACGGTAAACTATAATTTCAATCTAGATGAAATACTAAAAGTGACTATTATATTCATTTTCATAAGGATCAATATCAAATTATAGAAAACAACAAAAACCCGACAAATATAAAGTTAATTAATTAAAATGGTTACTTGTTGTTACTGTGTTACTTTGCTCAAGCTTCAGAGATAAATATGGTATGTGTAACGCGGACTTTTTTAAACATTATTTAAAGGACAATATTTTTATAAAATATTATTTTTATGTATCTCATAAGGTTGAGTCGGCGCACGCCATGTATGCGTTAAGCAAGCTCATTTTGGGTGACGTTTGCTTATAACAACAAATAAACTTTGCAAACCGTTGCTTAGCAACGGTCGGTTGTTATTAACATGGCGGAATAAATTGCCTGTCAAATTGAAAAATATTTTAATATATTAGTATATATCGACAATATTACAAATATGAGAAAAAAAAGTAACCTATGTTCATC
>JAATLQ010022533.1:0-33981 GCA_013421005.1 Heliconius erato x Heliconius himera
TGAGTTCCGCCACTCAACACGCAATACCTCCAGAATTCGGCGGAAAGTAGAGAACACAGTGTCGTAACACTAGGTTCCCGCTGCCTACCTTGCTGTGTGCGGGATACAACGTGAAGCATATTAAATCAATGAGGCCAGTCGTGGCGGCACGAGGTGCGACTGTGAAACCGACTGGTTGTGGGTTCGATCCCCACTCAAGGAAATGATATACTTATTTACATTTTCATTTCTTCGCTCTGTTGTCGAGGTTAAGCGCGGCGTTGAGTTCTGCCTCCAGAATTCGGCAGAAAGTGGGGAACGGAGTGTCTTAACACTAGGTTCCCTCTGCCTACCCTGCTGTGTGCGGGATACAGCGTGAAGCTGATTTAATTATTTTTTTTTTATTAAATCAATATTCTAAGCAGTAATAGAATAATCTGTTTAGAACTGTAATACTTGTAATACTAATATTGGCAATGACATTGAGTAAAAGTTTTTATTCCAGTCGTGTTTTTATTACAAATACTTTCTACAGCCAATTGTAATTTAATAAAAACAACAGCAAAAAGAACCTAATTTTAGATGATCGATTTTTTTTCAAATGGATTTCTACGGTTCAGTTGACATTTAAATAAAACTCAGCACTACATTAGATTAAATATATTAGCTTCCTTAAATTAAATAACTCTTTATTTGAAAATATCTTATAGATATGTCTAAAAGTAATATGCTATAGGTACATTATTTTCATGAAAAGAATAAAAATTCTCCGTAGTAACCGAGCCTTTAGCCTTTGAGGAAGGGAATGTTTAATTTATCGCAAATTGCTGAATTTTAGAGGAAAATGGAAAAGTATCTTTACACTAGTACAGGGAGTAGAGCTACGCAGCTACCGTAACGTAAGAGCACAAGCGCTCGACTGTAAACGCGATGGTTATAGGTTCGATTTCTACTCGGGAGAATTAATGATTTAATATTTTCATTTTCTCGCGTTAGTAACGAGGCAAAGCGCAGCGTTGAGTTCCGCCGCTCAACACGTAATGTTTCAAGAATTTGTCGGAATTTCCGACAAATTCTTGAGACATTACGTGTTGAGCCACTTCAAGTGGGAAATGGAAGTATCTTAAGGGGGAAACCTCGGAAGTATCTTAAGAATAGATTCCTAGGTTCCTTCTGCTTACCGTCCTATAACTGCTACAGCGTGAAGGTATCGTACAAAGCCACCATAACGGCGCTAAAATATTTTATTTTTTCATGGCATCTTTTTGAAAACTGGCAAGAACGCTTTTTAGTTATTCGTAGTCACGAGTAGACTCGATGTCCAATAATTGAAGTGTTTCAAACTGAAGCAAAAAATGAGTTAAAATCTTGTACCTACAAATGAAATACCTAGGACGTTCATAATATATTTTTCAGCATCACACCGTATCACGCATACACCGCGATATGCAGAGGGAACCTAGTATTAGGACATTCGGATCACTTTTATGTGTGGCCTTGATTACAATGGCAGTGTTTAACCTCGTTTGCAGGGCTGCTCTTGAAAACAATCTCAATTCCATTTTGACTACAATCATATCCCAATCCATGTCCTTACATTCGTTTAATAATATTTCGATTCGTTGGTCGGAGGGTAAAAACTAAATATTATCGAAAATGCAAAAATCTCTCAGATGAAGACGGAAAGACAAAGAAAAAAGAGTGAACGAAAAATTTCCTTTGACAAAAATTAAAATTTCTCTCATCTTTTCTATTCTTTTCTCTTCAAAAAGCGCGTCTATCTCCACCTTAAAGGCCGGCAACGCACCTGTAGCTCCTCTGGTGTTGCACGGGGTCGTGGGCGGCGGTAATCACTTACCATCAGGTGATTCAAACGCTCGTGTGCCTTGTCTTTTTCCATAAAAAAAAATCATATTTCTACCTTTATGATAAAAAAACAGAATATCCACATTTCAATAGTTAAGTCATGCTTAATCGATCAGGGACTCATAAGAAAGCAAAACAAAGACCAACGGAAGTATTACAAAAACTGTAATTAGTCACAAACACTCAATGAACTGTTAAAGAGACGGTCGACTGCCGCTCTTGTTACGCTTATGTTCGATTATAATAATAATATTGATAAAATATCTGCACGAAGATTTTTCTCTATATTCCTTATTCGTTATTTTTTAAGCTTCATGTTATATATAGAAGGGTAGACAGATAGAGCTTACCGATAAGACATTCCATTCCCAACTTTCCACTCAATTTAATTTTTAATGCCGCTGCGCCACATTTGCCTTGTAAACTTTTCCTAAATATATTATGAACATACTATAAATAATATAAATAGTGAAACTACACTACAACTACACTGTTTAGTTTTAGACAAACGTAAAACGTTTAACTGTACCTACTAAGAAACTTATTTAAACAGAGATTATAAGAAATTCACATACTAGATATTGTATAACTACAAACAATAAATAAACATTTTGGAACATATTCCTGAGCCAAAAATATACAGAGTGGAAGTGTCAGTACCACTTTAAATGAAACCCTAGTTTTAGCTACTCCATAAAAGCCTAATACAATTTTTAAAAAAATCCCAAAAATGAAACCAAAATAAATAATAAAATTGTCGTTTTTAAATAAAACGTCATTTGTCAAGAACGACGCACGCACACATAAACCTATCAAAGGGAAACCGCCGCATACGCCTCATTCCGAAATCGAGTCGTAGGTATATGCGGCAAAGTTCGAAGTTGTTTAACCTTTAGTAGTATTTTTGTAGTAGTATGCGTTTACTTTGTTAGCAACTATGCCTTGCCTATAACCTTGAAATGAAAAAAATCCTACATCTTAACTGTTGAGGTATCTTGATTAATTTCTTTAGGTATGTGTTTGAAACATTTTACCCTATATGCTGTTTCCGTAAAAGGAGCGCTGCCTCTTCCACCCTGTATACATTAACGTTTGAATTCACATAAGTAAATGGGAAAAAGGAAATGAAATATTTAATATTTTTCATTTCCTCTTTCCTCCAAAGAGGGGAATGTAAGTATATAAATGGAAACGGAGTGTCTTAACACTAGGTGCCCAGGTTCCCTCTACCTACCCTGCTATGTGTGAGATACAACGTGATGTTGAAATAAGAATTAATTTTAACATTGTTTTCATTAGTAACTTCATGTTAATTGACGTCAATCGATCATTCAACAATGTAAACAAAGCCTTTACAAGCAACTGGCTGACAACAGAAATAAACTATGCTATATAACAACAACTACATTATAAAAAAATGCATGCTCTTTTAAAAATATAATTATGTACATCATTTTTTATAAAATATCTCAAGATAATTGCATCCGATAACAATATACAATTAATTAAACTTGTATTATTTATATAAAATTCCCACATTTTTTTTTTCTCCTTCTAGAGACATAGCTATTATTTTGATAGATAAATCTGAATATAATTTATTGATACCACGAGTGAGATTTAAACCTACGACCATCGTGTTCTGTTCGTCACATGCACTTTGCAATTGCACATAACCGACAAATATGCATATGTATATTAATGGAATAATAATTTTGTTGTCAACACTCAAAGCCTTAAATAATCATACATAATATAGCTTCATAAATATGTAACAGACATATCAAGTTGTTTATTCACTTGGAAACTCTAATTCTTTATTAAAATATTTTTTCTTTTCCAGCTCTAGAACTGGTTGGACCTAAGGGAAGAGTATTCGTCAGCCTGCTCTTCAATACAATGTTTATCCTTGGCGGAGTCACTGTTACAGTCCTTTCCTGGTGGCTACAAAGCTGGAGATATCTTCTATTAGTCATCTACATACCAGCTATCTTAGTATTCTTTTATTTATGGTCACTCACCGAGAGCTTCCGATGGCTTTTTAGCAAAGGACGCTACGAAGAAGGTCTAAACGTCCTTACGAAATGTGAAAAGGTCAATAACGTGACTGTACCCAAAGACCATTACGATCAAGTAGAAAAACAAGCAATGAAACAACGTGATGCAAGAAAATTCGAGGCCTTGGAAACAAATCAGTCCACGTTCAAACAATTGCTTCTATCTCCGATGATATGGAAAAGACTATTCACATGTTCTTTTCTTTGGACCACGTCTACTCTGGTCTACTATGGTCTTTCGATCAATGCCATAGAATTATCAGGGAATAGCTACTTGAACTATATTGTAGTTTTAGTAATTGAGGCACCGGCCAATGTCTGCAAGTTGATTTGTTTGGACAGATTTGGGAGGAAACGCGTGATAGCCACAGCGTTTATAATGACTGGCATTATATTAATTAATTATGGGTTCTTGCCAGGTAATTATGAAGTTTTTTACGATTTTGCACGGCACATCTGACGATAAACACGGTAATTGTGTATTCAATTACCATTCAGGGAAATGATTTATCTTCATTTCCTCGCTCTAGTAGCAAGACAAATTGGGGCAGAGTTCCTCCATTCAATTTACAATGTCTCGAAAATTGACTTGGACTCATACATATATACGAAACTCAGTGCGAAGCAATTTTTTTAACAATATTCTCTTGTAATGCTGATTATTAATTTATGATTTTAATAAAATTCTAAGTGAAGTGGAAAAATGTATTAAAATCTCGGTCATTTATTTAAAATAATTATAATATTCCTAATATATTTTGGGAACTCAAATCGAATACACACCCAGTCGCGTTTACAGTCGCTCGCTTGTGCCCATGTCCCACCACTGTCCTCCAGACATTTATATAATTTATTTTGTATAATTTTAATTTTATTTTATTTTATTTTTGATAATTTTACAAATTCAAAAATCGTTTCAGGTGGTAACTGGTCAATCGCCTTCTATCTCGGCGGTAAGTTCTTCATCACGCTCGCTTACAACTCACTGTATATATTCGCGGCTGAGGTTTTCCCGACGAATTACAGGACCACATTGTTGGCGATTTGTTCTACAATCGGACGAATCGGATCCGCTGTGGCGCCGCAAACACCTTTATTGGTATGTTACTGGGATTTTTGCTTAATTTAATACTTACATTTGTCCAAATAAAATTGGTTTAGCTTCACTCTGTATCCCACACTCAGCAAGGTAGGCAGGGGGGACATGGGAATGTAGTGTTAATACACTCCGTTCCCATTCAAATATTTCTGTTCCCCACTTTCCGCCGAATTCTGAGTCTTTGCGGGTCGAGTCTTGCCCTCAACACGCAATGCTTCGAAAATTCGGCGGAAAGTAGGGAACGGATTATCTTAACACTACGTTCCATCTGCCTACCCTGCCATAATCGTTAAAAAAAAATATTAAGAAACATCTAACTTGTCTAACATTCAAATTTGAGGAATTTTAGTTAAATATGGACGATCAAATGTCGGATAATGGTAAATGTGGAGTCATATTTTAACAAGTCTTTCCCCAATATTCAATTTAATTTATAAAATATTCTGCATTAATTTAACCGAAAATCACTCAACTTTTATAATATATCTATAAATTTGTACCTCAATTTACAACATATTCCATCAATTTCCAAGTAACTCTTTGTTGTTCATAAAATACCTATCTCACGAGTTTCCTTTTATTTCAGTCGAGATTCTACGAATTCCTGCCGACATTAGTGTTCGGCGTTATGTCGACGATGTCAGGATTCCTCGTCCTCACTCTGCCGGAGACAAATAATCAAAAACTGCCAGATTCACTTAAAGAAGCTCAAGCCCAAGACCGTAGACCGGAGGAGAGTATAGAAAAAGAAATAAGCAATAGTGATGGAAAGAGAGAAACTAAAACTAGATTATAATATTGTAAAGACTGAACCTATAATGATAATTGTTTGTTTTCTGTGGTAGTAGGTATTATCTATGTACAAAGTTTTTCAAATAAAATTGTATATTTTTGTCAATATATCCTCAATATTTGTACGGAGATTTTTCTTTATATTCCTTATTTGTTATGTTTTAAGAGTGTAGACAAAAAAAACCTACTGTTGAGTCTCCATTCTCAACTTTCCGCTGAATTTTCGAGAGATTGCGTGTTTAACGGCGATAAAATAAAAACAACTCATTCCCTCGAGTGAGCTCGAACCCACAACTATCCGCATTTTATTCCGCATTTAAATTACAACTGTTGGGTAGAACAGCTGTGTAATCTATGTATATGATTATTAAACAAAAGTTATATAATGTTGATTTTGTACTTGTATAATCTTAGTTTAGTGACAAATAATTCGAAAATTATTCCGTTACATTATAATATATATTCGGAAACCACTCGTGGCGCAGGGGCACAAAGTGCTACTGTAAAATCGACTGGTTGTGATTTCGATCCCCATTCGAGGAAATGAAATATTTATTTACATTTATATTTTTATTTCTTCGCTCTGGTGTCGAGGCAAAGCGCGGCGTTGAGTTCCGCCACTCAATACGCAATGCCTCCAGAACTCAGCGGAAAGTGGGAAATGGATTGTCTTTACACTGGGTTCCCTCTGCCTACCCTGCTATGTGCGGGATACAGCGAGAAGCTGAAAAAAAAATATATTATGTATCATGAAAAGTTACATTATTAGATTTGAGTTTCTTGGATTTCTTTAGATTTATTAAAATTTTGCTACTTAAATAATACTATAGGTTTGTTATTGCATATAAGCTTTAGACAAACGTAACAACATTTAACTGTACATACTAAGAAACTCATTTAAAAAGAAATTATCAGTAATTTACATACTAGATATTGAAGCTATATATATTAAATTATGATTTTAAAACGTAGAAAAAAAGAAATAATTCACATAAATCATTGGGCTAAGAAATTAATACTTAACTTCTACATGGCTCTAACCTTGAGATTTGATGAGAGTAAAACGCCGCACATTGTCTAGTCAGACCGTTTAAAGATCTATATATTTTTAATATGTTTAAATATTACATATAAGCTTAAAAATTTGTAATTTATGAAAAAGAAAATAAGATGTATTTTGTGGAAAAAATACGTTATACTTTCCGATTTTTGGCATTTTTTACGTTACTCACACATTTCGAAATATTGCGCGTTGAATGGCGGAACTTAACGCCGTGCTTTATCTTGTTACCAGAGCTGGGAAACAAAAATAATTCATTTCATTAAGCGGGAATCGATCCCACTAGTCCCA
This sequence comes from Heliconius erato x Heliconius himera, assembly GCA_013421005.1. Lineage (NCBI taxonomy): Eukaryota > Metazoa > Arthropoda > Insecta > Lepidoptera > Nymphalidae > Heliconius > Heliconius erato x Heliconius himera. The sequence continues at coordinate 7,145 of JAATLQ010022533.1, forward strand.
CTACGCACTATCGGCTGCGTCACGACAGAACGACTTGTAAACATACTATAATTATCAAAAACAAAATAAACTTAACATACTTAACAGTTTACACTACACCGGAAATGAACTAGTGACCTTCGCTAATAAAGAAATATCGTTCTATAACAACTACAACAACCATTAGTGACACAAATATTAGCGAAAATTTACAAGAAAGTTTTTTTTGTTAACAAAATATGAAGATTTAAACTGAATTAAAACTACATTAACAAATAAATAACTTTGTATTATTTTGCATAATAATGCCTTATCGTTTGCCTTAATTACCCTATTTTTAAAATAGATAACTATTCATTTTTTTTGTATAAAAACTATATTTTTGACTAGACTCTTAGACTTTTCGTCGTGGCGCTGTGGGTGTGCTTCTCTTTGTGAATGTGTCTTTTGTGGGTCGATCCCACTCGGCGGAATTAATTATTTTTAGTTTCTCGCCGTGGTAAGAAGACAAAAGGTGTTAAGTTCCGCTACTCCATATACTCAAAAATTTGGCGAAAAATGGAGAACGGAGTGTATTAATATTAAGTTCCCTCTGGCCATTAGCATAGCTAGAGATATTTTCTAAACTCGAGTTTAGCTTTAAACTGACCTTATTGTATATTTTTTTTAATTTTTAGGCTTCATTTGTTTTTAGTAAAAATTACGAGGTGGGCACCAGACTATTATGGGGTGGGCACAGCCTACCTGGCCCCCCTCCCATTCCCATGTCCATGCCTCTGTCTACACTGCTATATGAAAGATTCCACTAAAAAAAGAAATTATAAAACGTAACTGAATTTTAATAAAATTTTAATAAGAAACTGAATTTTAATAAGATTTTAAAAGAAATTATAAAATGAAATTCCATTTGTATTTTAAGCGGCAACTATTTTTAGCTTACCTCTATTATGCCCTTGATTTAAATATATTTTTTGTTTGTTAAATGTTGTAAAATAATGTAAAACAGCGAAAAGAAATTTGTTATTACAAAATAATAAATTACAAATAAACACAATTCAATTGAATTCTCACGTAAATCACTCTGTGCTCAATACATAAGACATCATAAATTATAATAAAATGCATAATTAATTTAAATTACTTCATTTGTTTTAGATTGAAATATTTATTGTATCTTAGAGGAATAGTTCTTTCTTTTTGGGGTTCTGTATCACAATCCAACAAAAAAATCTAACCCTAATAGAATCAGCTTTTGGCTGTATCCCGCACACAGCAGGGTAGGCAGAGGGAACCTAGTGTTAAGACACTCCGTTCCCCACTTTATGCCGAATTCTGAAGGCATTGCGTGTTGAGTGGCAGAACTCAACGCCGCGCTTAGCCTCAACACCAGAGCGAAGAAATGGAAATATAAATTTAAGTAAATATTTCACCTCCTCGAGTGTGGATCGAACCCACAACCAGTCGGTTTTACAGTCACACTTCGTGCCCCTGCGCCACGACTGGCCTCACAGAATCAGTTTCTTGCCCGTCAGTCTCTGTCATGACCATTTGTCTCTAAACTCAATATCAAGCTGAAATTAATACAAAAATTTAAGTATACGGTCCCTTGAAGAACAGAAAAAAAATATGCGTCATTTTTGCTACATTTTTTATTAAATTTGGCAAGAAGTGAGAACTTACAATTAAAAATTTATAGGTAATATATATTTATAAAATCAATAAAAATCTATATTGTGTAATCTATAAGTGCGATCTTTTCGTAGGATATGCGGAGTCAGCTTAGCTGATCGAATCCGCAATGAAGAGGTACACATAATGGCAGGTACTAGCGAGGATGTCACGGTGAGAATGAAGAAGAACGTGCTCAGCTGGATTGGGCACGTCGAACGAGTGAGTGATGAAAGAATGACAAAAAAGATTTATGGTGGAAAAGTGAGCGGTAAGAGAGGTAGGGGGAGACCTCGGTTGACCTTCGAAAACACAGTATCAAAGATACTGGAGGAAGGTCACGTAAAAAGCATGAGGAGCCCCCGGAGGGCATGTATGAAGAGGTTGATGACAGTGGACGAGGCGAAAGAGGTATGTAGAGACCGTAGCGTTTGGTGCTCCGTTCTCTCTGACTACCCCGCTAGGGATAAAGCGTGAAGATAGTTTAGTTTAGTTTAGTTTTGTACTCCATTTCATACAAAATGAGTGAATGTTTGTAAGCTGTACAACTTACGAGCCTACAATCTTGAAATTGGTACGGAACTCTCGGTGGGCAAGTTCGACTCGCGATTGACCGGTTTTTTTATTTCTTTTTATTACTGCTATCTACAGTTTCTGGGCATTTAGGGTGGTTATGAATTTCGTGTCAAATACAGCGTGAAGCTAAAATAACCTATACACACAAAATGGTTATGGGTACACACACTTAGCTACGAATTCCCATTGAAAAAAGATAAAGAAAAAAAAAGAAGCTATAACTCTTCCATTTGATCTTGTTTAACAAGGTGCAGCAAATAATAGCTCTTTGTTCGTTCTTTCTCTAAGCTCTGTATTCTAACTCAGAGAGTTCAATTGTCTAAACTCTAAAGTAAATGCAGATTTTTTTCTTCTGTTTCACTCTGTATCCCCCATAGATATAGCAGAGTAGGTTGAGGGAACCTGGTGCCAAGAACCTACCGCTTAATCTGTGAGATACTGGGGACTGACGATTGTGTTATCTTTTTGCCGAGGCCAGTGGTAGCACAGGAGTACTAGCTTGTGTCTGTAAACGCGACAGGTTGTTGATTCGATTCACACTCGAGAAAATGAAATATTCAATATATTAATTTCATCGCTCTGTTGTCGAAGCAAAGCGCGGCGTTGAGTTCCGCCACTCAACACGCAATGCCTCCAGAACTAAGCGGAAAATGGGAACCGAAACGACTTAACACTAGGTTCCCCTTCCCTACCCTACTATATGCTGGATACTGCGTGAACCTAAAAAAAAAAACATTTTAACCAAACTAATAATATAAAAATATCAATTAAACAAACCAAACGCCATATCATGATAAGCACGCTCTCCTTGTTTTATGCGGCCATTAAAAGAGAGTCACGGGCCACATTTAACTTTAAAACAAAATTAGAGTTGATGTATTTAAAACGTTTTCTTTAACGTTTTCGCGATCATAATTATTCGTTTTAGAACGTGATCCCATTCCCAGGTACGTGACTGAGTGGACTAAATTAAAATGGCCGAATGCGAGCGGCTAAAGGCCAGTGCACACGTATCTGCTCACAGATTACACAAAATACAGATTAAAAATGTATTTTATAACTGAAAAATATTCGGTTTCACATGTTTTGTAATGAATGTTTGTATATATATTCTATTGAGGCCGTCGCGGGGCAAGACGGGGCACAAGATTGTGGATTCGTATAAACTAGTGGGAATTAAATATTCAATATTTTCATTACCTCGCTCTGGTAACGAGGCAAAGCGCGGGGTTGAGTTCCACCACTCAATTCAGCGGAGTGATGGAATGGGAATGCAGTGTCTTATCACTACGTTACCTCTAACTACGCCACTATGTGTGGAATAAGCGTGAAGTAAAAAAAAATAATTATTGAGACCATTGTGGGTCAGTGATATAGTCTGACTGTTAACGCGGTGGTTATAGTTACAAACCGACGATGACATCCCCCCTCCCTCCCCCAATTCTTTTAGCAAATTTTCTTATATTGAAAAAAATACAAATACAACTGTAAACAATATTTTAATATTTTAATTTTCTATCTAAATTTTATAAGTCACTAAAGGTCAGACCCAAAGAAAATATCTATAGATATCTCTATATTACTTATGTAGAGAATGAAGCATCTATGAAATACCTACTGATAAATCAAAAAAATATCTGATTGTGAAATTTTATAATAATATTTTCTCGAAAATATGTTCTCACCTTAACCATTCGAATAACCAAACGAATGGTGAATTGAAAACTTTACTCTCCAAGCATAGATTCATAACACGTTTTTGATGGCAGCGCATATTTGACTAACTTTAACACCTTTGTTCCACGTTTGATTTATTTCTTATTATTTTTTTGAGTTTCACGGTCTAACCCGCATTATATTTATACGTGGGAAAGCACGCAGCTGAAAGGTATACAGAGGGAAACCCTAGTTAAAACCTGTACCCAATCCTCAAGTTGGAGGCACTCTCGCAGTGGCGCAACTCAACACCGTGTTTTGTCTTGATACCATAAATAGAGAGTAAAAGGAAAATTATGTTTACCCTTAATGTAAAAACATCGTAAATTTCCATTACAACACCAATACAAATTCCAAACATACAAAGTAACGTTCCAGTGATGTGGAGGCGGGCGTTCTATTTTAGTTTACAATAATACCGATTCTAACTGTAACTTGTTTCAGTGCCTATTCGAACTGACTGCCGTGGTGGCGCAGCAGCAGTGCATTTACAGGTGATAGTTGTAGATTCGATTTCGATTTCCACTCGCGGTAGTGAATTATTTTTATTCTTTCGCTCTGACACCAAGACAAAGCTGGGCGTTGAGATCCGCCACATCATGTCTCAATAATTGGATGGGGAACGGTGTTTGTTATCATCAGTTTCCCTCTGCTATACCCAGCAAGACCGTGGGTAAAAACAAGACACTCGAAAAAATAAGTAGGTACATATACATATATTCCTTCAACCTCATTCATTTCATTAAAAGCCACAACTCAATCACATTCAATAAAGCCCATCTTAACTTCTCATAAAATTCCATTAGCTCAAAATAATTAAGTAATTGTCCTTAAAAGGCTATTAAATTTTATTATTATATTATTTTACAAATACCTATAGCATTTAATACAATATAATAAAACAAGTGACAGAGAGATATAAGGACAGTCGTGGCGCTGGGTGTTACTGTAAACGCGACACGTTGTGGGTTCGATTCCCACTCGAGAAAATGAAATATTGAATATTTCCATTTTTCGACACTCAATACGCAATGCCTCCAGAAATCAACGGGAAATGAAGAGTGGAGTTTCTTAACACTAAACTCCCTCTGCCTACCCCGCATGCGAGATACAGCATAAAGCTGAAAATATATATATCTCTATATATAATAAGACAGTAAAAATATGTTGTCTGTACATTAAGTAATTTTGACTGAAATGGATAGAGGGACGCTTAAAAAGAATAATAGAAAGCAAAAAGATTTTTTTTGAATTTCTTGTCTGTCTGTCTGTCTGTCGACATATTTCTGTCCGCATTTTTCTCTGAAAGTACTGAACCGATTTACTTGAAAATTTCACCAATTGCTTTGTTTTAACTCAACTTAAGTACTAAAGTTTGGTTCATCAAAATCGGTTCATTAAAAAAAAGTTATCGTCATTTGAATGAACTCAAGGCATTAGCTTGCCTGCGAATATTATATAGTAATCGCGCTGGTGATGACCCTGGCTAAAGAATGACGTTCGAAACGTCTGGGTTATATGACTGATAATAAAAATATATATTTTTGAAGCACTATTATATAATATTTTATACAATAAAGTAAACAAAATTGAATTGTTAGTGGAGATTACCTTCATAAATTATAACAGTTAAGTTTAAGTCGTAATTAATTCAACACAGAGATAAAGAACGATCTTGAAAGAAATATCAAGTAAATACAACGATTTTTTGGTTGGTTCGTTTTTATAATATATGTAACTAATTTAAAAACTGTACAGGAGTTAATACGAAATTATTACAGTTATTTTATAAAGAATATTATGAATCCTTCAAATCGATAATTTAACATTTAAGGCTGTTTCTGAATGAGTAAATTAAATTATTCACTGACATCAGCACATTTAACAGAGCATATTATATAGGTAAAAAGAACATAAAGTTACAAAAATATATACGTGTAATAAATAATTAGCTTTATGTATATTTTATAAATATCAAATATCAACAATGGTCGTATTTTTTTATTTAAAACAATCAAAAAATCTTTGACGATAATGTCGTAAAAAAATCATATTAGAAGTCATTATAGTTGTCAATCAATTGTGCATATTAAATAAATAATCATGTATTTTAAACACAAAATCGCACAAAAACGATTTATAAGTTTTTGTAGGGTCGCCTTTTGACGGAATACATGAATATTAAACTAGTCCAGCCCAAAGTTTTTACTTGGAAATATCATTTACAGAGAACAATTTAAGCCACGAGTTGTAGATATATTCTACTTACGTTAGTTGGGTCTTAAAATATGTTATAATTTATGTTTTAAGTTTTATTTATTTACAGAACATCTGTCTGCATCTTAAATATTAGAAGCTAACTTCATTGGGCCAGTCGTGACGCATGGGCTCAAGGGCAAAGGCAGATTGTGAATACTATTTCCACTTGAAGAAAATGAGATGAAATATCTCATTTCTTTGAGAGATACCAGAGAGAAGCAATCAAAATGAGATGAAATATAATTTTCATTACTTTCTTCTCTGTGGTATCGAGGAAAAGCGCGCCGTTTAGCTCAACAAGAAATGCCTCCAGAATTCGACGGGTCGAATGGAGTGTCTTAACACTAGACTCCCTCTGCCTACCCTACATGTATACTATATGCGTGATACAGCGTGAAGATGAAAAGAACTTTATGATAAATGTACTTTTCACTAAAGTAAGGACATTGTAACTTTACGCATTATCGAATCTAAAAACCTAGTAAAATACGAAACTCTTTCTTTGGCTTCACTCTATTTTGCGACTATTTTGCGACATGCAAGTGTTGGGCTGGATATTTTATGCTGAGTGATATAACACAACGCCTTCCTTTGTTTTGTTATGAGGGTGGGAAAATTAAAATAATTCAATCTCCCGAATGGACATCGAACCCACAACCGTTGCGTTTACAGTCACACGCTTGTGCCACTGCACCACAACGGCCTATCTAGATTATTTCCTCAAAATGGCAATGGTACTCACCCATGGGCTTGTTTTGAGATATTTTCTTATCGACTCTTCAGTCGTAAGTACCTTACGTACGTACCTAAGTTTGAAGAAATATGTTAGTGTTTTTTTTTATATTTCAACACAATTTTTGTTAGTAAAATTTCTGGGGTAGGCACAAGCCTAACCTGGGGTGGGCACGGACCACCGTAATATGCAGAGGTGTTCGTCGTCATTTGTCATACCGACACGCGGTGTCCTGCTATTAATTTTCGGTCTCACTTGACGTTAAACTTTGCTTACCTAATTACTTCTTACTTCTGTTTACATCTGTTATATAAACAGAAGTAAGAAGTATTTATCAAATATGATTGTGATTTTCATCTGACCTTTTACTTTATAAATATAGAAAGAGAAAAATCAAATCAGCTTCACGCTGTATCCCGCAGCAGGCAGAGGAAACCTATTGTTAAGACATTCCGTTTCACAATATTAAAGGCAAAAATATTAAGAAATAATATATATATATATATATATATATATATATATATATATATATATATATATATAAAATATTTATTTGTCACCAAAATATATATTACTACTACAGTACTTCTATAGAGATAGAATACTGTGGATATAATCATTTCTACCCTACTCTAGTTTTTTTTAAGCAAGACATTATTTTCAAGACACAATCTATACAAATATCCACAAACTTTTCCACATTCTATACAATACAAAACACAATTGTTTACAATCACATAGTTTTACTAATAAACGAAATTTGGTACATTTATAATACCACAAGTATCCTACTGTAAAACAATGAAATCTAAGATATAACTAATTTATATCACACAAACATTGCATAATAATTAAGACGTTACGGTCGTTTGTTCCAAATATACGTATTAAGAGGGTACCCCCATAGTATACTACTAAGCAAGGCAAGCAGGTGTAGGAAGGTATTCTAACGCTGGCAATACGAGTGGCATTTGTAATTTATTCAGACGATAAATCTATGTGAGGAATGCAAGTTGCGGAGTAATGTTGTGTTGTATTGATAGAAAATATATATGTATCTATGTATGTGAGACCGGTCGTGGCGCAGGGGCACGAGGTGTGACTGTAAAACCGACTGGTTGTGGGTTCGATCCCCACTCGAGGAGATGAAATATTTACTTAAATTTATATTTCCATTTCTTCGCTGTGGTGTCGAGGCAAAGCGCGACGTTGAGTTCTGCCACTCAACACGCAATGCCTCCAGAATTCGGCAGAAAGTGGGTAACGGAGTGTCTTCCCTCTACCTAATGAAGCTGATAAAAAAAAATCTATGTATGTGCTATCGTAGGTATCTATTGTTTTTATATTTTTTAGGGGTTCCGTACTTCAAAAGGTGAAAACAGAGTCCGTATAGTATTATTTTGTTGCTAGTCTGTTCGTCTGTCAAGACCATTTATTATTTATATTTTATTCCATGTGATCTTGAGATCGAGCTGAAATTAATATTAAATGTCTGAATTAATTAAGTTGTTCTTTGTAGTAAAAAAAATCAAGCTTCTAAGTCATCGCAATAAAAATATACGGGGGCCGTTCAACTATTACGTAAGCAGTTTTTTTGCAATTATTGACATCCCCCTCCCCCCCTCCCTCCCCTATGTCATCAATTGTGCACCACCACGATGGCCTCAATAACACTTACGTACATAGATATTTTTGAACGTGCACGTATTTCTAAAGTGTTATTCCACATTTAGGAAAGAAAAATACTTATTTAGAAAAAAAATAACGTAGCGGCACTCGAACCCACGCCGCATTTCTAAATAAGTACGTACATAGATGTTTATAAACGCCATTGTAGTGTACTAGAAGTGTGTATGTCTGTATAAGCGATAGTTGTAGGTTTGATCCCCATTTGTATCATCGCTTTCTGAAAAGACAAAGCACGAGATAGGGGTGCCACCTCTCATAATACAATGTATTTAAGTGGGCGTTGTATTGTACTTAGGGTTGGGTACAAAACAGACTTCGTAACTCAACAACGCATTGTTTTATTATATTTGAAAGTAAATGTTCGAACGCAAGGATAGGTAGACAAATGTAACGCTACGCATTTACTTAAATAAACAATATTAAAATGTTGGAATCATATAGGCATTATATTTTTATAAATTAATTATTTGCTTTATTAATTTCAATAATGACTTGATTAATCAGGGTAACAGGGTTAGCAGAGGGATCCGCTTACTGCTCAATTTTGTGAGTGGCGGAACTCAACGCCACGGTGTCCCACATGGCTTCTACGGCCTCAAATGAACAAAAAAAGTAAACAATAGTTCCCTACTTATAATAAAAATTATAAACGAAACATACATACATACATTAAAATAATGTTAGTAACATTCATAATTATATAAAATAAAAAATAAATAAATCGGCTTCACGCTGTATCCCACACACTGCAGGGTAGCCAGAGAGAACCTAGTGTTAAGACACTCCGTTCCCCATTTTCCGTCGAATTCTGGAGGCATTACGTGTTGAGTGCAGAACTCAACGCCGCGCTTGTCCTCGACACCAGAGCGAAGAAATGGAAATATAAATTTACACACTTTGTGCCACTGCGCCACGACTGGTCTAATATATTCAAACACGAAACAGCCTAAAATTATCAAATACCATCAAAATAGGTCTAATATTATTCACATATTATGACATTCTCAATTTTGAACGATATATTGTTCTCACGTGTGGAATGTTGCATTATGTGCATTGCACCGGGTCCGGGGTCCGGGAGTCGACGATAACAAAGCAATATATATGAAAGATATGACAGCTAGGTGTTGAATTGTTTAGATTATTAAGCTATAAATTTGGGCCTCATAAAGTAATCATGCCAGAAAGGTAGTTTCCGTCGTAGCGCAACGGAATAGTGTCTGATTCAAAACGTGATGGTCTTGGGTTTGATTTCCACTCGGGGGAGTGAATTATTAGATTTTTTCGTTCTGGTCACAAGACTAAGCGCGTTGTTGAGTTCTGTCACTTGAACAACACGCAATGATTTGAATTAGGAAAGAATTAAAGTGGAGAACGGAGTGTCTTAATACTAGGTTTCCTTTGCCTACTCTGCTACTTGCGGGCTACGTGAAGTTGTAAATTAAATTAATTTAAATTAAAAATGAAATAAAATCAGCTTCACGCTGTATCCCGCCCACAGCAGAGTAGGCAGAGGAAACCTAGTGTTATAGGTATTCACATCGAAAAAAATATTCATAGCTATAATTTATAATCTCAAGCGTAGATTTTTCGCTTCGGAACAAAAATTGTAGACTAAATCATGGTATCACCATCTACTGTTTTTACACTAAAAAACAGCAGAGTAGTTAGTAGTCATTTCTTCGCTCTGGTAACGAGGCAAAGCGGCGTTCGATTCCGCCACTCAACATGCATTGCCTCCAGAATTCGGCGGAAAGTGGGGAACGGAAATGTCTTAATGGAAACGGAGTGTCTTAACACTAGGTTTCCTCCGCTAACCCTAGTATGTGCGTGTATCCCGCAAAGCTTAAAAGATAGATAACTTAAAGAGAGAGGTACTTGTTTCTGATAAAATGTTCTTTTGGCCGAGTTTAAAAAAGAGATAATCAATTCAACCATGTTCCATTTTTGTGTATTTGTTACACGATTACTGAATTAATTGTTAATAAATTTTTATGATTCTTTTTTTGTATAGTAGATGATGGTCATAGGTGGTCCCTTATAAATTGGTTCAGAATATTTTGAAAAAACCAATTAAATATATTTTAATATTATATATATATATATATATATATATATATATATATATATATATATATATATATATATATATATATATATATATATATATATTTATTATTGCATTAGAAATAAAATAAACAAAGAAAAAATTTGTAAAAACAAAAACCCTGACTGCATAAAAGGTTTTACAAATATTTTTTTATTTTTCACCTTTTTGTTAGAATTCATTATGGTAATGATAGTCATGATATACTTTTTTAAAATCCTCGTATTGAGCTCTTGAATTTGATACCCATATTGTGGTATTCGAAATGTTTTTTTCAAGAGTTTAGTCAAGAGTTCATTCCATATTGTCCCAACCAAGGTGCAGTTTAATCATGCATATAAGAATATATCTCCTACAAGAATATTTGACCAGACCAAGGACGAACAGTGTATGATTGTGAGTCCTCCCATAGAGCACGGCGTTGACTTCCGCCACTCAACAAATGAAGGTTGAAAAATGGAGAATAGAGTTGCCTAATATTAGGTTCCTGCTGCCTATCCTTCTAAACAGAATAAAACACGAATCTACACAGGATTAAGTATGTACAATAAAACTATTTTTTTAGAATAATAATTATAGGTTTTAATTAAATTATCTATCAACTCTCATTGAATACAATTTTTTTACCTTTAAAAGGTACTATGCCCGACTGTTTTTTCTTAGCTTCCCAAGATGGATGCAATTTCTCTACCACTTGTTCTTTAACTTTATCAATTTTATTATCTTGAGTTTCAAATTTAATTTTATTATTATTATTTGTAAACTTGTTTTGTTTAATTTCGTTTTTAGGTACATAATGCTTTTTAGGTTTAATTTTAGGTTCATGTCCAAACATAGCAGCTCTTCTTTGCTGTCTATTCCCTTTTTTGTGAATCTCTTTGATTTCATCTGGCTGCCTCGGCTCTACAAGTGACATATAATTGTCTCCAGAAGACGTTAGGAAAAACGGATCAACAATTTTGGTGACTTTTGCTGGTGCTTCATCAATATCTTTATTGAATTTACGTTTCTGTAACTTCTCATTTAAATTCTTATTTTTGTTTTCTTTATGTTTTATTTTCTTTTCAGGTTTTTTTTGTGGTTTATCAACTTTTAAAATTATTTCTTTTAATGAAACATTGTTTGATTCACTAACTTTGAATGATTTTTTTCTCTTCACATCTTGTACTATATTTATCTCGTCACTTTCTTCAGCCACATCTGAGTCATCATTACTTACATTGTCATTAGACTCATTATTTGATTCTTCAATCCCATTATCATTACCTACTTCATCGTTTGATTCATCACTTTCATCTTCATTTATGTCATCACCACTTGCATATTCATCAGAACCAACATCACTAACATTTTCATTAGATAAATTATCATTATTGTCACTAAAATCATTAGTTTCTTCATTTACACTATTATTAGGTGTAACTTTTTCTTTACTAGTATCAGTCATTTCAACATCCCATTCACCTTGAACATTGACAGTTGCTGCATTCTTTCCTTTTTTCTTATTCTTTTGTTTTTCTTTAGCTTCCTTCTTTAATTTTAACCTTTCTTGTCTCGACATAAAAAGATCTTTTATGGATATGTTTGAAAATTTACCCCTAATTTGATTATACTTCTCTTGCATTGCCTTATGAAGAAGTAGTCTTGCACAAGCTTTGTCATTGTCAATAGTTGGTTTGTTTAAATAATCATTTAATTTTCCAGTGTGTGTCACTATAAATCTTGCTATATCTTTAGGTTTAATTTTCTGAAAATGTACATTTAAATGGTATTAATAAAAATATGTACTATTGTATGTAACTAACATTTTAACTATAAATACATATATTATACTAGCGGACCCGGACGCGGCTTCGCCCGCTTAAGCTATACGAATGTTTATTAAATATATTTATGAAATTGATTTTAGTTTTTAATAGGATTGGTAAGAAAATATAAGCCTAAATGATCATAATAATAAGTAGACATTTTTTTTATTATTAGAAAAAATATCTAACTAATTTAAATGAACAAAAATAATAAGTAAACGTAAACAAAGTAAAATATTCATAAAAAACTAAACAAAACCAGCTACATTATCAAGATTACGAAAGTAAAATAAATATTTAAAAGTATTAAAATTAAATGTGTTGTGCTATGTTTTTGCAAGAACATGTGGTTATTTACATAATACTCAAATACATTAAAAAATAATTTTATATTTTTTATCTGTCTTTCTATTTCCCTGAGCTAATTTCCTTGCGCGCGTACATAGATATGAAATAACTAAACTCCTTTCTACATTAAATTCGATAATTTAAGCGAGCAATATCAAATAAAATCTCAAAAAACTGTGATTTATTAAGTGTATAACAACTGTATAGATAACGTAACTGAAATAACCGACCATTTTTTCCTTTATACTTAAATAATATTATGCCGATGCCAAGGGCCGAAACTTACACCACACCAAGAATTTAACGAAAATCTAACTAATATACTACTCGAATAAGCGAAGAACCAAACAAAAAATATCAATTAATAATAAACATAAAATAACCCCACTCAGATAACCAACTTTGAAATGATCTTAGTAATGCTGCCTTTAAAATACTTTGAATTTAATTGTATACCTAATACAAGTGCAATTTTGCCTTTCTATCTCTACTGTCTCCTTCCACATCTTTCTTTCCCTTTGGTGGTAAGGGATATTGAATTGCATATAAATGTATAATATGCATAATCAGATCTGTATGGTACAATAAGATGCCAAATTACAAACTGTAGATAAAAAAATATTTAAATATATAAAAAAATCATAAATACCTTAATAATTAGTACTTCTTTAACAGCAGATTCCGCTTTCCTTGTTAACTTTAGTTTCAGGGCTTCAGGTGCTTTTTTTTCTGTTAAAGTTTTAGCTTTTCTGGTTAGTTTGTGGATTGTTTGTGTTTTCGCTTGATTTAAATTCTTTTTAAGTAATATAATCTGGAAAGTTTTAAAGGAGGATTTAGATATTTGATTTTTTCAGGAAAGAATCCAAAATCTATAATAAAGTAGTAGTCAAATATTAGTTTTCACAATAATTTGACACTTACTTCATTATTAAAGGCTTGTTTCACTGCACCAACTTCCATTTTAATTTATTTATTTTCATAAATATAAACGCAAAACTTAACCCCAAAAAACCAGGTTGTCACAATCATAACCACTTAAATGTCAAAAGCAATTATCAGTATATTACGTTTATTAATTTTCAAAAATAGATTTTTTGATAATATATATCATACCAAAATGTAATCTATATTATATTAATTTATTAGTGTACAAAATAATATTATACATAAAAAAATAACTAGTTAAAGGTAATATTGTATTTTTTGTTACACTTGGCTCTAAAGTATGATTTGAACGTTCATCAAATTGTCTATGGATACTTAAAAGGTAATGTCACTTTGAAATGTGTTTATCTGTCAAAACGAGAGTCCTTTTTGGATAGAACTGTCAATCCGGAACGTACGTGAAATTATATTTTACTTGTTTTTATCAATATAATCCTGTATCTTAATATTATGATCTTGTGAATTTTAGTGCTGAGTTATATTAAGTGAGCAGTGTATGGAAGTATTTTCTTTCTAGAAGTTCACCTTTTGCTTATTTCAGCATGGCACCCCGGTTTGAGATCGCAATTGGTCTGCGTAAAGGCCACAAGACCACGAAAATATCCGCTGGCAAAAAGGGTATTTCAAACAAAGCAATCAGAATCAGACCAGCTAGGCTAAAGGGTGTAAGTATTTTAATAAATTTTTCTTTTTAAAATTATTTTGCTAACTTTCTTGTTCATTTTTGTTGTGTTATATTTGATTAATTTACATTAGATCTTGTTATAAGAAATGCTTACACTAAAGATAAATCTAAAGTTATTAATTAGAACGTATGATAACATTTGAATTCTTGACTTTGTATTAGACACCACTTTATATTTATAACCTAAATGTTATAACAATAATAATGAAAACTACTCACGTTATAAAAGAGTCAATTACACTATACTAACAATTTCTATGTGTAGTTTATCTTATACAGTATAAGTTAAGAGTAGACTTGCAGTTTCTTTTTAAAATTTATTAATTAAATAAAAAAATGCCTACTGTTGCTTAATTATAGCTATAATTCTTATTATTACTGTTACTAATTACTATATATTTGTTGACACAAAAACATATTCCATAAATATATCTAATTTTACTTTTTTTTCAAATATTTACAGTTGCAAACCAAACACTCAAAGTTTGTCCGTGACTTGGTCCGTGAAGTTGTTGGCCATGCTCCATATGAGAAGAGGGCTATGGAATTGCTTAAGGTTTGTACATTTTAGTATTTACTTATAATAATATATAATATATAAAAATATTTAGAAAAATAAGGATAGTATGGTGCTGTATAAAAGCTACTGAGGGTTTCATTACCAAAGAATTTATTATCATTACACTACTTTAATAACCAACTTAGCTGTTAAGTTCTACCACTCAGCATGCATATTTCAAATAAAGAATAAGCCACTTACTCTGCTATATATAGCACAAAGTATAAGGTAAAAACAAATTGAATAACTAATTTTATATGCATTTAAAAATTATATTGTGTAATAAAGATGATTTTAGAGACAAGAAAAGAAAAATACATGTACGTCAAGTATTGTTACAAAAACAAAAGAATATTAAAACACAAATAATAAAATTAATTATTATTTTAGTGTTATTCTCCATGTTTGCCCATGAATCATGGTTAATAATGCTGTGTTGTCGAGTTTTAAGTTTCTATTGAATGTTCTACATTCTATAAATGTAAAACCGTACTTTCGATTTTTAGTTTTGAAATGTATTGCATTTGTGGCCATTGTGGCACAAGATTGCAGCTGTAGTGGGTTAAATAAATTAAAGGAAATGAAATAATTAATGTTTTCATTTCTTTGCTCTTATAACAAGGCAAAGCACTGTGTTGAGATCTTAATCATCACTTTATGTGTGGTTACAGATTTGTCTTAATAGAAAAAGACTGCCTTAACATTAAGTACCCAAGTTCACTCTGCCTACCTGGTTATATGCCAGATACAGTGTGACACTATTTCACTATTTAGAATAGCAGAACTGACTTTTGCTTTGTCAATTAGAATGAGGAAGCAACAATTCAGCCCCTCGGCTGGGACAGAACTCACAACCATCATATTTACAGTTAAACAAATTGTAAATTATTTGTGTTTGATCGTAAAACAATACCCACTTAGGTAATTATTTTCATTTCCTTGCTCTGGTAAACAAATGCATCTTTGAGTTCTGCCACTCAACATAGAGTGTAGTGTCTTGACACTAGGTCTACCCAAATAAGGGATAGTGTGAAATTGATTTATATATTCCATATATACAAAGTCTATGGTAATTCTTATACAATTTGTCTTTAATTATAAAATCAATATAGTTGGGTAAATATTCTAAGTTTTGTATTTAATCTTCTACACAAAGTTAAATATAGATTTGCATTGTATTGCTTATGTAATTATCATTTTATGTTATTTAAATAATTGTTGCTATTACTGTTATTACAAATGATATATTCGCCTTGTTATAGTCATTCATCATTCAATTGAAAGTTTATGGTGAAGAATTTTGTATTACAGACGGACAACAAAGTCTGTCTGACAAGAGCCTTTATCTCAGAAACGCTTGGAGATATCGAGTTGAAATTCGAACCATATACCAATCATATCTGCAATGGCGCCATGATTTCCTAAAAAAATATTTCTACATTTACTAAAAAAAAAGATATAACCATTTATACAGCAAAAAACGCGTATTTTGATACTATAAAGGGAATCAAAATTAAAACATATTTCCGGTAAATCTACATTTATGAAATTTGGCTGCTTGTTAAGCTAGCAGCTTTAAAACAATAAATAATAGCCACAAAAAAGGGCAAAATTTGATATTAAAGCTCTGGCCAAGCTAGGCTTGATTGAAATCGCAAAAAAACTCGAGACCGCCATTTTTTTTTCAGCTATCGAACACTCAACCATCTCTTACAGTCAGATGATGTTTCATTGTGCCGTGATGGCCCCGACTCCTTAATATGTAAAACTAAAGACCAATCGTAGTGCAGGGGCACAAAGTGTGGCAGTAAATGCGACTAGTTGTGGATTTGATCCCCAATGAAGAAAATGAAATATTTATTTAAATTTACGTTTCCATTTCTTCGCTCTGGTGTCGAAACAAAGCGCGGCGTTGAGTTCCGCCACTCAACACACTATGCCCCCAGAAGTCAGCGGAAAGTGTGTAACTGAGTGTCTTAATACTAGGTTCCCTCTGTCTATAATGTGTGCGTGATACAGCATTAAGCTGATTAGATTTAACTTTAATTTAAACAAAAGACATTAAAAAGCCTATAAGATAGAACATAGAATAATTATATCGTTATTTTATCATCATTTATACCTTATTTATTACAATTAATAGTTATTTTTCTTAACTTCCAGGTATCAAAAGACAAGCGCGCCCTGAAGTTCCTGAAGCGTCGTCTCGGCACACACATCCGCGCCAAGAGGAAGCGTGAGGAGATGAGCAACGTGCTGGTGCAGATGAGGAAGGCGGCCGCCCAGGCTCACCATGCTCACGCCCATTAATTAGTCTTATTAAACATTTAAAATATTATTTTTTTGTTTTATTTGTTTCGTTTTTTTATAGCTTCAAGCTGTATCCCGAACATGGTACGGTAGGCAGAGGGAACCAAATGCTAAGACACTTTGTTCCTGTTAAAAAAACCCTTTAAATAATATTTCGTCAAATTCTGGAGGCGAATTAATTTAAACGTTTAAAAATATTCCTTTTTTTATTTTATTTCTTTGGTTTTTTTACAGCTTTACGCTTTATCCCGAACATAGCAGGGTAGGCAAAAAGAACTTAATGCTTAGACACTTCGTTCCTGTTAAAACACTCGCATTTCCCATATTTCGTCAAATTCTGGAAGCGAATTTAACACCAAATTCGTTAGCAGAATGAAAAAATAGGAATATTAAATATGTAATTAATTTCCTCGCGTGGTAATCGAACCCACGGCCTGTCTCGTTTACAGTCGCACGCTAGTGCTACGCCTGTGCCATTATTTATTTTTAATATTATAATGCATAATTTATACAACTGAAATTAATAGAATAATTTTGTGGACTAAGAAATAAGTATAAACAATTTCTAGATTGTGAATGTTGCAATAAAATCTGTTATTACAAACCTAACCTAGTAATATTTCTCTTTGAATAATGTTTATTAATCGATAGAATTTATTTGTAAAAGGTCGATTTTTAATGTTTTAACGTAAATTATAAATACAAATTGATTATTTTTTAGTCCTTTAGTCTCAAATATATACCACAGTTGGAGGCCAGTCGTGGCACAGGGAGCCTAAATGCGACAGGATTTTCGATTTCCACATAAGGAAACAAAAAAAATTTTTTTTTTTGAGGCCGATCGTGGCGCAGCGGCACGAGGTGTGACTGCAAAACCGACTGGTTGTGGGTTCGATCCCCACTCGAGGAGATGAAATATTTACTTAAATTTATATTTCCATTTCTTCGCTCTGGTGTCGAGGTTAAGCGCGGTGTTGAGTTCTGCCACTCAACACGCAATACCTCCAGAATTCGGCAGAAAGTGGGGAACGGAGTGTCTTAACACTAGGTTCCCTCTGCCTACCCTGCTGTGTGCGGGATACAGCGTGAAGCTAATTTTCTCGCTCTGGCACGATATTGAGTTCTCCATTTGAAAAACAGAATAACGGAAAAAATCTATTTAAAAATAAATATAATATGTTCCATTTCCAATTAAGGTATACGACCGCAAATAAAAATATAACTAAATGATAAACTTACGACCTTCAACCTTTTAGTCAAACGTTATTACAGAGCAAGAAAAAATTTGCCACTCAATTATACAAAAATAAATTTAAGTTCACAAACAAACTTAGTGTTTTTTTTGTCTATGTTTACATGATACTAAAACAAACTATTTTAAAATGTTATTATTAAATAAGATAATTTATTCGAGCAAATTAAAATAAAATCACAAAAGATTTAAATAACGATTTATGTTTTAATTATAACAGTAATACATCAAAAAAATAAATTTCATGAGGCGATAGCAATACAAAAACTAAAAATAACTAATAAATAAGTACCTTTTGGATAAGACTAAACGCGGCGTTGACTTCTGTGTAACGATATACATAAATACAATAACTAATAAATAAGTAAGCACCTTTTGTATAAGACAAAACGCGGCGTTGAGCTAGGTACATACGTGTGGGTAGGAATAGGGGGGAGGCCCCCCCTATTGTAAAATATCAGAGCTAAGTACTTATTTCCCTACCATTTATTTTTTCTTAAGTTGATAAATATGATGATTACAACAAAAAAAAATGTGAATAAATAAGCCGAACTTGTTTATAAATCGAGACGAACTTTGTACCTAAAGAGAGTTAATATAATAGTACAATGTTATAGGCCGCTACAACTGTCCGTCTCAATTATGTTATTGATCTATCAAAATTACAATTGCTATTGTATTATTATTTTTTAAATATTGTTTTAGTTCTCTCAGCTTCACGCTCTATCCCGCACACAGCAGAGTAGCCATAGAGAACATAGTGTTAAGACACTCCGTTCCCGATTTTCCGCTGAATTCTGTAGGCATTGCGTGTTGACTGGCGGAACTCAACGCCGCGTTTTGTTACGACATCAGGGTGAAGAAATAAAAAAAAACAAATAAATATTTCATTTCTTTTCGTCGAGTGTGGATCGAACCCACAACCAGTCGCATTTACAGTCACTTATTTGTACTAGTGCGCCACGACTGGCCTAAGTAAGGGTAAGATTTTCGTTTTACATTTGGACCAAGCTCCAACCAACCTAATACCTTATTATATAGTGTTGGGTGTGCAATGCACACGGGCGCCGCAGCGCTCCCTGAGACAGCTAATCTTGGGCCATCATGTTACAACAATGATATGACAGAAGCAGCCAACCAGCGCGGTGGCGGCTGGTATAAAACCCGAGCGCCCTATGGACACTATACCTACTTATAAAATAAAGTTCACTATCCTGTTGTGTGAGGAGCTCCAATAAGTGCTCACTTGCGACGTTAGTATAGGTTTTCATTTACAGATATGTCGTATTATATGTTATTATTAGAATTGTAAATATTTATAAGCACACTACATTTTCCGCGATCAACCTGTAACGAAATTATTATTTATACGGTAAACGTGACCAAATTATACGCCATTACTTCATTTAATTTACAAAGTTTTATTCAAAATTAGTAATTAACCTTAACTATTATTATGACGAATCTTGGATCCATTGTTGAATTTTATTATAAGTACCTACTTACATGCGTTGTTATATTTTACTTTGTGTGATAAATGGTCTAATAAATTCGGAGATAAAAATTGGAAGTTACTCATAATTTATAATTTTTTATCTTAGATGCTATTATTTTATATAATGTAAACAAATTATAATTATATAATTTTATAAAATATGAACAAGTATAATTTTCAAGTGATGTCGATATAAAAAAAATATGACACTTTTATTGACATTCGTTATATTAATTTCTTTCTTTTTAAATCTCGCTTATGGATATAAAATTGGGGGTCCTCACCGCGGAATAGTCTGGTGACACCCTCAGAATTTTTATTTTCAAAAAATAAGCCTAAAAAAATTTACAAAAAAACCTTTACATACATAACCTTTATCTACATAAAACGATCAGTTCGAAACTAAAGCCAAGGCCCCTCTAGTTCTAGTTTCACCCGTAGCGTTGACGCTAAATTATCTTTACGCACAAAAAATATATAATACTGTCTTATGATTTATCTGTTTTTCCTATCTTATGATTTTTTTACCTTTCACATAACATGGTAGGCAGTGGAAACCTAGTGTTAGGACACTCCATTAAAACACTTTTTTCCCCATTTTCTGCCGAATTCTTCAAGCACTGTGTGTTGAGTGGCAGAGAAGAAATGAAGAATGAAACGAAGAAACATTTCCTAGAGTAGGAATCGAACCCACAACTTGTCACGTTTACAGTCGCACGCTTGTGTCACGGAAATAATCTAAAGCAAGAAATTTTGATGCGTTTGGCATATAAAGGAAATTTTATTAGAAATACACAATTTTCAGAGTTTACCCGTTAACACCTTGTTCTGCATTCATTTTCCTTAACAAATTAATAAGGAGTGTAACTTTTTTACTTTTACACTTTTCATAAGGAAAAGAGGTCAGTCGTGGCGCAGGGTCACGACCGTTAAGACGACAGGTTGTGGGTTCGACTTCCGCTCGAGGAAATGAAATATTTAATATTTACATTTCTTCGCTCTGGCGTCGAAGCAAAACGCGACATTGAGTTCCGCCATTCAACAGCCTCCAGAATGCGGTGGAAAATGGGTCAAAAAACAACGCCTTAACACTAGTTTCCCCACGGTTTCCTCTGCCTATCCTGCTATTTGCATGTTGCAGCGTAAGGTTAAAAAAAACTATAAGGAAAAAATATCTATCTTATAATTTAGCTAATATCTATTTAACTAGTAAACAAACTAATATTTACTCTGTCGAAGTTATTATGTTATTACGTATTGAATAGAATAACGTTGCGTCAAGTGTTTGTGTTTACTTAATTATTGTTTTCTGCCCATAAGTATAAGTTTAGCAAATTAACTTTACTAAATTGTTTACTGTTTGTTTAGAAAGTTCAATTATCATTTTATTTCGTCATCTCATACAATGTTTTGTTATTTTTATATTTGCACTTCCTGAGACTATAGATATACGGAATATAGTGATAAGTCACTACTCCTCATTTTCTATAACCATCTATATTCGTTAGGGTAGGCATATAAGGCAGGCAGGGTAGGTAGGTTGTATGCCGCACACAGCAGGATAGGCAGAGGGAACCTAGTGTTCCCCACTTTTTGCCGAATTAAGGAGGAAATGCGTATTGACTGGCGAGACTCAATGACGCTCTTTGCCTCGATACCAGAGAGAAGAAATGAAAATATAAACTTAAATAAATATTTTCTCGAGTGGGGACTGAACCCACAACCAATCGAGTTTACAGTCACACACTGGTGGCCCCTGCACCACGACTGGCCTCAATCTTATACTTCACCCAAACGAAATTGCGAATTCTACAAATGTATTTCCAAATTTTAACCTACGACTAACATGATAGCTCTTAACTACATTTCAGCTCAGTTACAAAGGCGTCAATTAATATGAAAATAATATTATTTAAATAACATGATTATGTATAAAGCATTCGAGGGTCACAGCTATCTTAGCGTCACGCAATTTGTTTATTTAATTTTCTATACTTTTTTATTATACTATTTTACTCAAATAGACTAAATTTTTAGTTAAAAGATTTTTTTTAACTAAGCTAAGTAAACTAACTAAGATTTTGCCGGAGATTCAGGAAAAAAACTTTAAATTATTAGAACTGAATGCCACACTTTTTCTAGATAGCCGAGTTCAAGCATTACGTAATATTTCACTAAGTTACAACTATTACTTATACCTACTTGCTTATGCCACGACAGCCTATTAGAATTAATAAAACCGGTCAAGTGCGAGTCGTACTCGCCCAACGGGAGTAACGCACCAATTTCGGGATTGTAGATCAAGGTCAAAGGTCAACGGTCAAAAAAATCTTCTAAATTTACTTTAAAAAAAGATATGACCGTTTATAGCAAAAAACGCATATTTTCAACAGTGTAAAGGGAATCAAAATTAATAGCGTACTTCCGGTTCACCTAAAATTATAAAATTTGGCAGCTAGCATCTACAAGTAGTACTAGTACCTATATTCAAAATCTGAAAACTATATATATGTGGTTAAATCCTTAAAAAAAATGCTTAAAAAGAGAGGCAAAATTTGGTATTAAAGCCGCTAGTTCAAGTGAGGTAACAGAGCCCCGCAGAGGGTGCCCTTACAGTCGTCGACTCAAGCAGCCATGTAGTGCTTGCATTTCTTCTGGGACAGAGTACCCTCTTCCCTACCCACCCGGTGTCGCTGTAAAAGCCAATAGGGCTAACAGCATTAACCTCAAGTTCGAAAAAAAAATAATGGGGTAACAGATGAAAGGGCTCTGACTAAGGTAAGCCCTTATTTTTTAAAAAATGCTCGTGATCTCCAATTTTTGTACGGTACCCTCGGTCGGCAAGCCCGATTCGCGCTTGTTTTATTTAGTATAATTGTAATTGTATTGTAAAGTTTCACTTCGTACCACATTTCATAACTGTAATTCCACAAAAAATACCCTATAAGTTTTGATTATAATAGTAACAAGTCGCTGTGTATTTTTGTTACAGTCGTCAGTGCATTTTTTTACTCTAAGTGACCGTAGATTTGAATATTTCATATTTATTTCAGCTTGCTACCTCCTGATCTCGAGATAAATAGTCTTGACAAACGCACAGAGGGACAACAAAGTCCGGTAAGGATTTTGCTTTAACAACAAAAATAGATATACGCTTTTGCCCGCATAACAGACATATTTGGACACTGTAAACAGACATTGTAATAGGTTGAATAATTATTTCGAGACATTGCTTGTTAATTGGGGAAACTTATAGCGATTTTTTGTCTACCCGCTGGTCCCGCTCGGTGGGATTCGAACAACTTAGACATTTTCATTTACTCAATCTCGTAACAAAACAAATCGCGGTTTTACTGGCTTGAGTTCTGGCACTCAACATGAAATGTCTCGAAAACTGGGCGGAAAGTGGAAAAAAGAGTGTCTTACACTAAATTTCCTCTGCCTATCCTGCTATATTCGGGATAGAGACAGATAAGTAAGCTGAGCGTTTGAGATTTTATATCGATATATTTTTAGTAGGCAGAATAACGTTATGTATATGATATTTATATAATATTTATTTATATTTATATTTTCATTTCTTCGCTGTGGTGTCGAGGTAAAACGCGGCGTTGAGTTCCGCCACTTAGCACGCAATGTCTCGAGAATTCGGCGGAAAGTGGGGAACGGAGTGTCTTAACACTAAGTTCCCTCTGCCTACCCTGTGTGCGGGATACAGCGTGAGGCTGATTTAATTTTTTTATAACGTTATGCTTTATTGAGCATAATAGCAACACCCTATTTTTGCCTATTCTTACTTAACCCTTATCTCCTTTTTGTATAGTATACTATACATACAACTTCATAAAAATATACGATAGCTATAAAATATTTTTTAATTAAGTTTTATTAAACATATGTCATTTCTAGACATTTATTTATATTTTAAAAATTAAAATAGTCGTTTACCTGTTATAATTTAAAATCTGTTGTCAAAAACAATAGTCAAGATGAGCCGCTCATGTTTATCTAAGGTAAGTATTATTTTATTTTTATATTTCTACTCCTAAATATGTATGTTTATTATAAAATACACATGCCTAAATGTTTGTTCTTACATATTTTTATATATATGCTGTTGTCGCTATGTGAATTAGTATATTTTTGTCGTGTTTTTTACTAACGTATATTATACTATACATTGCCACAGTTGCAGTAAATTACCTTTCGTTGGTGGTGTATAGAATAATATACATTGCCAACTTCATAGGATCAATAGTTTTTGGAACTTTACTATAAAATTTAAATTGTAAGTATGTATCTTATATACTAAACCAATTTTATTTCAATTTAAAAGACTGTTATACTAATGTTTGACTGCCTCGTTGATATAGTGGTTCTAGAAAGCTACATCCAAAGTTGTGGGTTCGATTCCCACAACAAATACTACTATTATTATTACTACATGACTACCTACCTAAATAAAGGGACAATAACATACATTATTATTTATTTATAATATAATATGGCTTAGCTTATCTATGGTGTCGGTTTTCTTGCATGTTTTTTTGCTTTGGTTTGAGACCGCTATGGGTGAAAGAGCTAGGCGCATTTTATCTTTAGTGCCTGAGAAGAATACAGACTCTGACACAAGTGACGGAGCTAGTAGCTGAGATGAAGCTGGAATGATTGCATCAGCAGAAAGTTCACCAGCGCCATCGATAAATTCAAGTCTCAAAATGTTACTCCTCCTACAAATTTTTGATGATGAGATAGGAACGCATGGATGTGATTTTTATGTTGATACCACCGAAGTGCCTATTACACCTCATTCATTCAATAAAAATACAGTGTAGCAGAAGAAATAATTTATCTTTTCATTATAGAGAAGCACAATTTCAAGAAGGAGAAGGCAGAAATATCAGGACCCACATTGGAAAATGTACCATCTGATTTGTAATTGATTGCATTCGAACACAGTGTTTATCCGTAGAAGAAGAGAATGTTTTAGTATCGACGACGAAATTGTTATACCGTAAATAGGGGAAAAAGCAGAAAATCGACGTTAATATAACCCAAATAAGCCTTGTAAATGGTGTTTTAACAACTTAGAGCCGGTGTGTCTGGCATCATTTATGACTTCTTGCTCTACGCAGGAGATGACACTTTTAGAGGCATCGCATTTACTGAAGAGGAAAAGACTATGGGTGTTGGAAGTAAAATAGTTTTAGCTTTATCTAAGACTACTCAGTCAAAACGTTTCAGTGAAAAATTTAGAAAATTTCCCGGCAAAGCAAATAGAAAAAAAATGATATCTTAACGACCATCCAATGATATCCGCTATAACAATTATGACCATTGGCCGCAAATAACCGAATATCAATTGTGCAAGTACTGCAAAGCTGGCCGGGGACGTACTATGTGCACATAATGTAAGGTTCATCTTTGTTATTTGAAGAATTGAAGTGTTTTTTGGAGTATCAACAACGCGAGGAATAGGATCTCTGAATTATTTTGTAAAGAAAACATTGTTCAAGAAAGATTTATTTTACTAAACAATTTTACTTCCACCAAAATAGTTATTTTTATTAAGAATATGTTATTTACAATAATCTTTTAGTATATATTAAAAGCTACCAGTAACATTACAACTCTTCCAAAACATAGCAATGTATAGCATAATATACATTCTTAAAAATGCGATAATCACTGTACGTGTAGCAGTGTATAGTATAGTATACATCGTGTTTTTCCAAAATTTTCATATCATGATTTTTTTATTTATTTTTTTGAGGTTCTTTATAGCCCAAAGAAGCTACCAATATACTTTTTTTTTGCTTTTCTTAAAAAAATTTTTTTTGCCACGATAAGGGTTAAGTGATATTTGTTTATTTGAACCAATAAACATCATTTAATTGCCAATTTTGGTAGATATTTGAAGATAAATATATTTTTTACACATGCGAGTACATGTGAATAATTTATTAGTATTTATAGATAAGAAAATATTAAATTAAAATATATTTCAAAATTTCTTCTCATAGTTTTAGTTAAAATCTGAATTGGTTAGAAAACCGCCATCGTTTATAATTCCGATACTAATCACCGTTTAGCGAAACAGATAATATTTTTAAAAAAATCTGCTAGTCGGACAGAATATAGAGTTGAATTCTGCCATTAAGCAGCTGATGTCACTGCAAAGAGCACAGGGAATCTGAGAAGCAAGTGTTAAGACACTCCGTTCCCATTTGCTAATGGAACTTCCGTTCCTCACTTTCCGCCGAATTCTAGAGGTATTGCGTGTTGAGTGGCGAAACTCAACGCTGTGTTAAAGAAATAAACATATTAAATATTATATACTGTGTGCGGGATACAGCGTGAAGCTAATTTAATTTTTTTTTTTTAAATATTATATACTCGGTGGCGAGAGGGAATCGAACCCGTAATAGTCGCGTTTACACACTATAGTAGCTCTGTGTCACGACGGTTTCTACTATAAGATGTCTGTCTATATATTGTTATAGGTGGACGAATTTGGTTTCGTTAAACGTTGAAGAACAAGTTAACCTTACGTGATATCTAACAAAGTTCTATTCAACCTTCAATAGCCGGAAATATAATGAACTAGCGGCCCGCCCACGGCTTCGCCCGCTTAAAATACATGATTATTTAATAAGCAGAATTGATTGACAACTATAATAAAATAAATAAATAAATCAGCTTCACGCT